>PVKS010027752.1:0-27162 GCA_004027875.1 Aplodontia rufa
CAAGGACCCAGGTTCAAACCCCAGCACCACATACACAATGAAGTGCCAGAGAAACAAAAAGCAGATGAAAAAATAAATAAAATTGATTCTCTCTCTTTCTCCCCTCCCCGCTCCTCTATTTAAAAAGAAAAAAGATAAATCAAGTGGTATATAATGCTGGTTTTGGAAGATGGAACATAAAAGTCAATGATGGCAGACTTTTATTTATCTTAATCTTTCCACAAATATTCAAGTGTCCACTGCCCATCACTGAGATCAGACTTGGGGGTACAAACAAACAAAAGGCCTGGCCTGGGTCTCTTCTCATGGATCCCACCCTACGGGAGTGAGAGCTTCTCAGACAAATCACCCAGATGTTGGATCATGATTGTGTTAAGTGTCACTGAAGAATCAGGAGTGGACTGAGACAAAAATAATCGCTCTCGGAGAAAGGTTAGACATGAACGTGAGGGAGAAAGGTGTTCAAAGAGGACTCAGGTTCGGACTTAGAGAATGGGATTCTAAGCAAACAGAAGGGATTCGAGCAGAAGAGCAGATCTGGAGTCTGTTGACAATTATGTTGGGACATGATGCATTTGAACAGCTGTGGATACGCTGGATGGATGTCCCAAAGGCAAGTGCATGGTGAATGTGGAATGCAGATCTGAGCTTCACATTTACCAGGCATGTAGGACGGACGAAGAGCCATGGATATCCACTCGACTGGTCCACTGCCCTTCCTGCTCCCTCCCCGCCCACCACCAGGCCCACCAGCACTGGTTCCAGTAGGGCAGAATTACCTCTTCAATCAGTTTTCATTCTTGAGCCCCACATTCAATCTATCTGCTTTCGCCAAATTATTGTTTGCTTTTTTTTTTAAGAGAGAGAAGAATCAGTTTTTACTAGTTTTTCATGTGGCTTTTGTTGCTCTGACACTTCCTTGTTGCATATGTGGTGTTGGGGTTCAAATCTGCATCCTCACATGTGCCAGGCAAGCTGAGCCACCGCTCCAGCCCTTCATTTACTTTTTTTTTTTTTTTAAAGAAAGAGGGGACAGTGGGAGAGAGAGAAAGAGAGAAGCAATTTTTATTTAGTTTTTCATGTGGCTTTTATTCCTCGTGCATTTCATTGTGCACATGGGTTCTGGGGTTTGACTCAGGTACTCGTGCATGCCAGGCAAGCGCCACCGTAACCGCTGAGCCACTGCTCCAGCCCTCATTTGCTTTTAAATGCCTTGAATCTCTTCATTGCCCATCTACAGATTCAATCAGCCACATCAAAAATATTTGAAAAAGAGGGCTACCAAAAGGACTTGTTTCCTTTGTGGAAAAGGGGACCTGACCTGTGGGAATGCCCAGAGGTCAGGTGACCACCACCAAGGCCCGATTCTGTCAAGGCAATCACTGGAGGAATAAATCTCCCCAGGGGCACAAGCCCTCAGGCTCAGAGTCCCCCACACAGGCTGGACCGGGCTGGGGTCAGCTTTAATGGCTCCTGTGACTCTTATCACCAGGCATGGGCCCTAGCTATGCTTCTCCATAGGGAGCCGAAAGGTCAATTTCCTCTCAGACGCTGGCCCTAGCTTTTCTGTACTTGCGTCTGAGTCTGGATCCCCCTTCTCTGATACTGTGACGCTGCAAGGAGTGTCTGGAGGGCCTATAACTAGAAACTTGACTTTCCCGTTAAGCTATAAATGGAACTGAATGGTGTTTTCTCATACATTCCTGATAGTCCCAGAGTGTCCCACCCCTTATTAGGGAGATTTACTTTCAAAGATTCAGACTTCCATCGTGATAAATCTAGGGCCCCTGGGACCACTATGCTTGCATCTATTAAAATGTGATGTAAACCCTGAAGAATGGGTCACTAAAGGCAGAGTGGACAACAAAAAGTGCAGTTTAGCTAAAATAGCCCTAAAGGATCCCTCTGTCTTTCCAAGCCAGAAGCAGTAACATGCCTGTTTTAGAGACCAAAAACCAAATGGGAATAGCACCTACTCCAAGGCCTTAAGGTAATTAATGAAGCAGACATTCTCCTCCACCCTACCATGCCTAAACCTTACACTCTCTCATCTGAGATCTTAGCTACTGCTACTTAGTCTACTATATCAGTTGCCTCCTTTTCTGTGCACCCCTAGACTCTCAATCACAATACTTATTTGTCTTTGAGGAGCCAGGCTGTGGATCTCAATTAACCTGGTTCCTTCTTCTCTTAAGCTCAATGTTGATTTCACTCTGACATTGATTTTGTTAATATCTTAATTCAGCTGACTCATTCCAAGTTAAAATCTGTTGAACTCTGGATGGTGATGAAGATGGAGCCACCCACGAGCATTCCAGATAAGATTTATCACAGACCCCTTAATTGACCTGAATATTCTTAAAAGGAAACCCATACTGCTTGCCCCTCTTCAACCCCTCAGCCTGAAGTAGCTTAAAGACTGGACGTAGCCCAATTTCCCCTTTTTAACAGCAGTAGAAGTTTCCTTAATTAGGGGGAGGAATGAAACTGGGAAAAGTTAGGCAGTGTAGACGGAATGATGGGGGTCGGTGAGGAAGAAACTGGCTGACTGTCATTTTCTCAGAAGGCAAAGAGCATCTGCTACAACCCCCTGTGACAACAAAGCCCTCTGCTAACAAAGGTGTTCCAGACACAGGCATCTGCTGATAAAGGTGCTCCCGGGTCTGGGACAGGAGACTAGATGAGACCAGAGCTCCTGCACCCTGCTCCCAGCATGGGGCAGGGAAAGCCATGGTTAACCAAAGGGGAAACTTGAGTGACTATAAGAAAGATAGGCCCGACCCCCTCTTCCAATTCCTGGCTCCAAGACTCCCTTCTCCTGGAGAAGTCTGTCTGTCTGTCTGTCTGTCTTTCTTTCTTTCTTTCTCTCTCTCTCTCTCTCTTTCTTTTCTTTCTTTCTTTCTTTTAAGAAAGAGGGATCAGGGAGAGAGAAAAAGAGTAAATTTTTATTTAGTTTTTCGTGTGGCCTTCGTTGCTCCGAGACTTCGTTGAGTCCATGGTGCTGGGGTTTGAACCCGCATCCTCGTGTATGCCAGGCAAGCGCTGTACCCGCCGAGCCACTGCTCCAGCCCTTCTTTTCCATTCTTAAATAAACTGTGTTTGTTCCCCTTGCCTCCGTGTCCCTCGGTTTCATTCTTTGACTCTGAGACACGGACCAACACCCACAAAACCGGCATCCGTGGGCCTCTGCACCTTTCTTGGTAGTTAGATGTTGTCCAGTTCCCTGTGGGAGTTCCCACCTCGCAGAGCTTCACAGGGGCAGGTATTGCCTCACCTTCGCCCCCATTATTTCAAAGGCCCCAGTAGAAGGTCTCCCCAGTCTTCCCCAACCTTCAAGTTCAAAGTCTTCCCCAGGAAAAGTATTCCCTACTCCAAAAGTAGTTCTGGGGTCTTTCTCCCGAGTGCTTTATCCTGCTGGTGCTAGCAGGCCAGGTCAGTGTCTGCCCCAGCCAGGTCAGATGCACCTGTTAATTCTCCTAAGCACGGTCCTGGGGGACCGCTCCCTCTTCCTGTCTGTTTACTCTTCTTGGTTTTCCCAGATGTATCCTTGGGAAGAATCGCCTTCCCTCAGGGGTGTTTAGTGTCAATTTCCTCTACCCTGGTGGCATTGATTTGAACCCTTAAGTGTTCTGTGCTGTGGGAATTCCTCACAATCTCTGATCTGCTGCTGACAGTTGTTTGGTAATTAAGATATACATGTAAAAAAAAATTTTTTTTTTTTTGTTCTAGGGATTGAACCCAGGGGCACTTAACCCCAGCCCTTTTTATTTTCATTTTTAAATTTTGGGACAGGGTCCTGCTAAATTGCTTAGAGCCTTGCTAAGTTGCTGAGGCTGACTTTGAACCTGTGATCCTCCTGCCTCAGCCTCCCAACTCTCTAGGATTACAGGTGCACCCAGCTACAGGTAAAATTTATATATATATATATATATATATATATATATGTATATATATAATATATATTTTTTTGTCATTTTGATAAAATTTTGGAGGATCATGGGAGTTAGATACCAACACTCAGAAAATAAAATTGTGAAGCAGGACAAAATAATATACTCTTGTGATACCAGAATCAAGGGACTGAGGCAGGAAGATTGAAAGTTCATGGCCAGCCTCAGAAACTTAGGGAGACTGTGTCTCAAAATAAAAAATAAAAAAGGCTGGGTATGTGGCTCAGTGGTAGAGTGCCCCTGGGTTCAGTCCCCAGTATCAATCAATCAATCAATCAATTAAATTGTGAAATGGCATAAGATGGTATTTCCCAGGCCACAGCTATGTATTTAGTACTTGACATTGAGTCTCTGTGTATAGATGAATCTATTTAGTTACTTGTATTTTAACTAATGCTCAGTTTATTAAAATCGTAAATCTAAAAACCTAGACTTGCCCAAGGTTTTAATACAACCCATAGATAATATTTCTTTGTTTATAAATCTAGTACGTCTTGTCTAAAATTAATGAGTAATTTTTATTTGTTCTTTCATCAGTGCTGAATTAGCCTGTAAATTTAACATAGTGAATTCTCCTAAATATTTAACATCATTTACAAACTTGACTAATAAATATTCCTTTAGCTTTGGTATTTTTTTAACTACAATTACAAATTTGAATCTCTTAAGTGCTTCAGATGTCTGACAAGGTTGACTTATAAATTCAACAAACAGAATTTACAAACCTAAGAAGTCTGTAATTATTTACTAATCCAGAAGTTTTAAAACATTAGACATCCCATCTAAATCAAATTCTCTTAAATGTTTAAAGTTACAAATCTTATATCAACCCAAAAATATTTTTTTAAAGAGAATCAATTTCTTTTTTTTTTTTTTTAAGAGAGAGGGATAGTGAGAGAGACAGAGAAAGAGAGAAACAACTTTATTTAGTTTTTCACATGGCCTTAGTTGCTCCAACACTCAGTTGTGTACGTGGTGCTGGGGTTTGAACCCGGGTCCCCGTGCTTACCAGGCAAGAGCCGAAACTGCTGAGCCACCGCTCCAGCCCGAGAATCAATTTCTTATTTAATTTTTCATCTGGTTTTTGTTTTTCCTCCTCTTGTTTGTGTATGGTGCTGGGGACGGAACCCAGCAAGTGCTCTACCACTGAGCCACCCCTCCAAACCCCCAACCAAATTCTCTTAATGCAGGTTTCTGCCTGCTGCACCTATCCGTACTCAAGCAGCCAGGAGGGGAAGCCCACAATTGTGCTTAATGGGCTTGCTTTAAATTTATGACCAGAGACCAGTGAGCCCCTAATACTGCCCTCTTACACTGTATTTCCCTAATATATTTACTTTCCTGTCTTTCCAAATAATTTTTTTTTTTGTACTAGGGATTGAACCCAGGGTTGCTTAACCACTGAGCAATATCTCCAGCCCTTTTATTTCTATTTTGAGACAAGGTCTTGCTAAATTGCCAAGGCTGGCCTTGAACTTGTGATCCTTTTGCCTCAGCCTCCCAAGCTGCTAGGATTACAGTCATCGGCCACCACACCTTCCATTCTCTCTTTAACCCGCTCCTATACCACCCTTAGGCATCAAGGGGACCCTGCTGGCCACCCTCCAGCTGTGCTCTTCAGACAAGGCAAATGATTGACAGGGTCAAGCCAATTTGTTCAGTCGCAGTTTTTTCCTCCCCAGGGTGGCTAAGACTCTGGAATTCCCTGTCCTGGGCCAGCTCCCAGGGCAGTGAGGGACTGTTCCCCAGATCCAAGGGCTGTGGTTCACATCTGTGTACCTACAAGAAAGCTGCTGTGCAGGGGTGGGCCAGGGGGTGCAGGTGGAGCCCTTATGAAAGGAGGAAAGGAAAAGAGAGACCAGGTCGGGCCACCAGCCCTCCCTATGCCGATCCTTTCTGGTGAGGAGCTCATGCAATCCGAGGATCATAAATGTGAATGTTGCCTTCCACATGCACATGGTGAATATAGGTTTCTCAGGAGGAGAGGAGGACGCCTATTTCATCTTGCAGTTTGGTTGACTGATAACATTTAATACTTAGATAGATTCTGTGAGTTGTGCTTTTGGCCCAGGCCCCACAATTGTCCACCCCAATCAGATTTTTACAACTCTCAGGAAACCCTTCTAGCACAGGTCACGGGGACCTTCCCTTTGCGTGTCCAGTGGTGGCCGTTTTGAGTAAGCACTTTCTTTTCTTTGGTTCCATGATACTGCACTCGTGGTTTGCCTTCGACTCTTAGTCCTTGTTTGCTCCTCTTCCTCTTCCCACTTAACGGTATTAGAATGTTCCAGAATCCAGTCCTCAGACCTCGACTTCACTACACTTAAGATCTTTCCTTGTGTTAAAGTCTCATGTCTAGAAATATAGTTGTCCATCTGTATCATGGGGAATTGGCTCCATGAACTCTGTGGATACCAAAGTCTGTGGGTGTGTAAATCCTTTACATAAAATGGCGAAGTGTTTGCATATAACATATGCATAGCTTCAAATGTATTTTACATGCTCTCTAGATTTCTTATCCTAATACAATGGGAATGCCATGTAAGTTGTTCCTATATTGTATTATTTAGGGAGTAAAAAGAAGACAGTCTATTCATATTCATGTTCAGTATAGACACATTTTTTTCCTGCTGAATATCTCTGGATGGGGAACCCCTGGGTATGCAGAGCTGGCTGTACCACCCAAAAGCTCATAACACATTTGTGTGGAAATGGGAAAGATCCCCACTGTCTTTCCCAATTCAAGGAATTCCATCACCATCTACCTGGACCTTTAGTCCAGAACCCCAGAAGATTTAGATTGCTGAATGCCTCACATCCCACACCCAGGCCACAGTTAAATTCTCTGACCCTCCTTTTACCACATATCTCCTACCCTCATCGCTCCCCATTTATACCACAGCCATTCTCTCCCCACCCAATACTGTGTCCACCTGGACTATGTAAACGGCCTCTCAGCTGATCCCCCACCCCGCTCTTCGCTACAGATTATCAATTTTATAGCTGCTCCCCATGGTGGTTAAAAATCATAAATCAGATCCAGTGAGACCCCAGCTTACAATCTTTCAATGACTTCCCAGTGCATTAAAAGTAGAATCCAGGCCAGGCATGATGGCGCACACATGTAATTCCAACTTCTTGGGAGGCTGAGGCAGGAGGATCACAAGTTCAAAGCCAGCCTCAGCAACTTAGTGAGATCCTAAGGGACTTAGCGAGACCCCATCTCAAAATAAACTATAAAAAGGGCAGGGGATGTGGCTCAGTGGTTAAGCATCTCTAGGTTCAATCCCTAGTACCAAAAAACAAAATAAAATACTTTTAAAAAGTAGAATCCAGACTCTGCTTGCACAGTTTGCTGATCGACACCTGCTCTGCTCTCCAACCTGCTCTTCCGCTAGCTCAGCCTGTCCCAGCTGCAGTGGTCACCTGGCTGACTATCCACTCTCGAAGTGCCAAGGTTGCCCTGCCTTAGAACTTTGCCGTCTCTATCTCCCAGACAAGGGCTGCTTTTCTCATTTGTGGTTTGACCTCTTTATACATTTTTATTTTTTTTATTTTTTTATTTTTTTAAAGAGAGAGGGATAGTGAGAGAGACAGAGAAAGAGAGAAACAACTTTATTTAGTTTTTCACATGGCCTTAGTTGCTCCAACACTCAGTTGTGTACGTGGTGCTGGGGTTTGAACCCGGGTCCTCGTGCTTGCCAGGCAAGCGCCGAAACCGCTGAGCCACCGCTCCAGCCCCCACTTTATACATGTTTAGATATTAGCTCAAACTTCATCTCTACAGAGATAAATTGGAAGCTCCCCCTCCTTTCATGTCCTATCACTTAACATGTTTGACATGTTTGTTTTCTTATGATGTCAGTTACTTTAAAAAAATCACATTAGAGCCATATATGGTGGCCCACACCTGTGATACTTTTCCCAGGGACTTGGCAGGCTGAGTCAGGAAGATGCAAGTTTGAGGTCAGTCTCAGCAACTCAGCAAGACCCTGTTTCAAAATTAAAAAGGGCAGGGAATGTAGCTCAGTGGTAGAGTGCCTCTGGGTTCAAGAACCACAAAACAGAAGAACAAGGTTAAAAAATATATATATTAGAAGACTGGGGGTGTAGCTTAGTGGCAGAGCCCTTGCCAAGTATACTTGAGGCACTGGGTTCCTTCCCCTAAAAAAATAAATAAAATCATATTAGTTGTATATTTTTTTACTTACTGATTTTTTGTGTCTCCCCATCACCCCCTCCCAATAGAACTTAAGTTCCATTGAGACACAGATTTAATCCTTTTTTTATCAATATATGCCCAGTGCCTAAAACAATGTGATCATTCAATCAATAAATTTCAAAATAAATGCACGTTGAAGATATAGGATTCTCTTAAGTGTTTCATAAGGACTAAAATAATATGCAAAACCCACAAATTATCATAAGGACTGCAAAAATGTCTTGCTGAGCTGGATGCAGTGGTGCACATCTGTAATCCAGCGACTTGGGAGGCTGAGGCCGGAGGATCGCAAGTTCAAGGCCAACCTCAGCAATTTAGCAAGGGCCTCAGGAACTGAGTGAGATCCTATCTCAAAATAAAACCATTTTAAAAAGGGCTGGGGCTGGGGCTGAGTGGTAAAGTGCCCCTGGGTTCAATCCCACTACCAAAAAAAAAATGTCTTACTGAACCTAACATGACAGTGTCACCTTCACAGAGACAGCTTACCTGTCCACTGTTGCTCCACCTGTTTTTGTACACACTGCTGTATTTGTAAAGTTGCTTTCCTGCAGAGGAAGGGTAATTGTTATCTCAGGCCAGGTAGGGGTACAAATTTAGGAACTTCCGCTGGAGATGACAGACAGCAACTAGAGAAACCAGAATGAGCTTTCCGGGGTGGGCAATATCCGCTTCCGTCTTAGGAATTTTGCTATTGCTTGTACTTAAGCAGCTCCTGATCTGTCCATGGACGATACCAAGCTTGTGTCTTTCACTAGAATTTAATGCAAATTTCACAGCCTAAGTACCATTTACCCTTCACGTTTAGTTGATTGGGGAAAAAAAATCTTTATACAGCTTTTTCTTTCCCAAATTGTAATGCTGGAATTCTGTCCCCATCGGCTAAATTGTTTTCTCTCTCATCTGTGGGATTCTGTACCTTCCAAAGATGTTACTTCCTCAATGTCTCATTACCCATCATTCCACAGACATTGCCTTTGCTGGTATTTGGGGAAAACTATCACTCTGTGTGTATTTATTTTGTAAACTTCCAGAGTTCTTACTTCTGGTAGTTTTTGGATGGTTCTCCTCAGTGTTCTACAAGGAAAGATAATTTTTGTCACGTTCTTGCCAATAGCTATACCTTTGTGTTTTGTTTCCGTGGTTTTTTTGTTTTGTTTTCGTTCGAGCTTCTAGAAACACATCTAATGGCAGTGGTTGCTTACATCCTGGTTTTAGTTCTGACTTTAAAGAGACAGCGCTGGTGTTTTATTGTTAAACATCCTGTTGACAGTTGATCTGAGATTCTTTTATCATCCATTTCTTAATTCGTTACATATTTATTGGTACCCATCCAAGTGCATTGGATCTGGTGATATGTAGGGCACTGATGGCCTTGGAAAAAGCAGTTTTGATGGCATGATGCCAGCAAAAGTCAGATTGCAGAGGTTTGCAGAGAGGCAGATGATAAAAACCTACTTTCCTGCTTGCCAAGAATTTCCATGAAGAATGGATGCTATATTCCTTCTTATTGACTTTTTAGCATTTATTAGTAAAGCAGTAGCATTTTTTTCTTACCTGACCCATTGGGATATTGTGGCATATTAATATATTTCATTCATTCATTTGAGGAATATTTGAGTGTGCCTACCATAAGTCATAGACACAAATGTTAAATTTATGATTAAAAAAGGTAGGGCTTTGTGATATTTTTAGTATCAATCTGTAAATATTAAACCATCTTTTGGGCTGGAGTGGTGGCTCAGTGCTTGGTTACAGTGCTTGCCCTGCATGCACAGGGTTGCAGGTTCAAACCCCAGTAAAACGTATACAACGAAGTGTCTGAGCAACGAAAGCCACATGAAAAGCTGAATAAAATGGATTCTCTCTCTCTCTCTCCCTCTCAGTATCCCTCTCTCTTAAAAAAAATTAAACCTTTTTTTGGTACTAGGACACATTTTATGTAATAGTAGCATGTTATTCTTTAATTTTTAAGAATTTAATCAGTGGATGTTTATTATTAAAAATTCAAAACATAAAAAAGATGCAAAAACCAGAAAATTTTCATAGGCAAATTCCTGCCGCCGCCGCCACCGCCACCACCACCACCACCACCATCTTCATCTCCATCATGACCCTAGAAATATTCCCTATTAATAGATATTTCTGATTCTTTTTCTTTCTTCCAGTTTTCATAGACTTTAAAAATATATTTGTAAGCATTCAATGAGAAATTTTCACATTGAGATTCAGGGTTGTGGTACAGATGTCACACAAGGGGACCTCTGGCCCCACATCAGGTTGGTCTCTCCTGCTAAATGACACATTACTGTAGTTGTTGACCCATCTGTTGTCTCTGGGCAGCATGACATTCCCTCCAGGCCAGGTGGAAGTTGCTGAGGTTGACTTGTTGAAAGAGTATTTATTGGGCACTTCTCAGACTCCACGGAACTTAAATTGTAGGCAAGGGAAAAATCATAAACTAAATAAATAAAAGGCACGGTGTATAAGTAGGTCATAAGAGCTGGGAAGAAAAAGCAAGGAAGAAGGAGGGGAAATATTACCGAAGAGGAAACCGTAGCTACTGTGCAAAGCAGGTTCCCATGCGGGCAGGCGGCAGGGATCAGTGAGGCAGAGGTCAGCAGCAACGCGAATGAATGGTCTACTGCTGGGTACCGCCACAGCAGTGAGTCTCGCAAACATGACAAGCAGAACGGAAGCCATACCCTGCATTCTGTAGGATTCCAATTACGCAAAATACAAAAATGCAATGTGCATCTATGCCGTGCAATCCAGGGGAGCACTTCCTGTGGCCATGAGCTGGGTCTAAGACGAGCCCCAGCGGGGATTCTGGGGTGCTGGTCAGGCTCTGGTTTTTCATCCAGGTGCTACCAACATCAGTGTGTTCAGTTTGTGAAAATTCAGCAAACCGAGCATTGATACTGTGTGCATTTTCTATCTGAGGATTGCGTATCAATAGATTTTTAAATTCAAAATTAGTGCCAAGTGTCGTGGTGGCACATCTGTAGTCCCAGCAGCTTGGGAGGCTGAAGCAGGAAAATCACAAGTTCAAAGCCAGCGTCAGCAGTTTAGCAAGGCCCTGAGTAACTTAGTGAGACCCTGTCTCAAAAACAAAAGTAAGAAGGGCTGGGGGATACAGCTCAGTGGTTAAGTGCTGCTGGGTTCAATCCCCAATTTAAAATTAAAAAAAAAAAAAAAAAAGAGGGGCTGGAGCAGTGGCTCAGAGGTTACAGCGCTTGCCTGGCATGCGTGAGTACGAAAGTTCAAACCCCAGCACCACCACGTACGAAATGAAGTGTCAGAGCAACAAAAGCCACATGAAAAACTAAATAGAATTTGATTCTCTCTCTCTCTCTCTCTCTCTCTCTCTCACTGTCCCTCTCTCAAAGAAAGAGAGAGAAAGAAAAAAATGAAAATTAGCTGTCAAAATAAATTAAAAATTAGCTGTCCTGAGATGTTGTGTCTCAGTGGTAGAGCATTTGCCTAGCATGCATGAGGCCCTGAGATCAATCCCCAGCACCAAAACCAAACAAACAAAAAACCACTTGTCTTATTGATAGATGCGATATTCCCTGTGATCCATTACCTAGTCCTATTTACCTGCACATCCTCATCACTAGTTCAGTTCCTAGTCCGTTGGGATACATACGTGTACATAAATGACTCTACATTCTCTATGGTGCTGTGTTTCATCTCCCTGGAATTCATCATCTTGGGGAAACTGGAGCCATACCTATTTTTACTGTCATTCTTCAGTTTTAAAAAAATCATCTGTCTCCCCTCTGTTTGTGTAAGAATAATAAACTCACTCCGCAGACACTCAAATACTTTTACAATTTAGAATCAGGACACAAAGTAAAATGAGGACAGAAACTTTGTCCTTTGAATCTGGCAGCATGATGGAACTTGGGAGCAGCATTACTGGCTGGAGGTAGCGGCTGTCTGCGGGCAGAGGCTTTAGAAGCATCGGGATGTGAGAGAGAGTGAATGCTGACGGATACCTTAAGCTTTTTGGCTTGTAAAGTTAGGAGACAATGTTCAAGGGGTTGGCAATTGTCAGGGGGTATTTATCATACAAGAAAGACTAGAATGTGTTTATGTGCTCAAGGAGGAAAGCGGAAGACAGGATTCGTTTCATTTGTTATTTCTGCATTTAATCTTTTAGTCACTTACTTATTCACCAACCGATTATTAAGTACCTGTTGTATCAGTATCAGTCCCTGTGAATAAGCACGAGAGAATATTTGCCCCCATGCAGCTTGCAGATTATTAGAGAAGTTGCAGACAGAAAGAGTGGTAGTGGGGTGGGAGAAATTAAATCCAAAGGGACAAATTAGCAAGGTCAAGAGGGATCTTTTCTTTATTAGTAGTAGGAGTAGTACTGGGGGTTGAACCCAGGGGCACTTAACCACTGAGCCACATCCCCAGCCCTTTTTAGTTTTTATTTAGAGACAGGGCCTTGCTTAATTGCCTAGGGCCTTGCTAAATTGCTGAGGCTGGCTTTGAACTTGTGATCCTCCTGCCTCAGCCTCCTGAGCCACTGGGATTACCGGTGTGCACCACTGCGTCTGACTAGAAGGGACTAGAAGGGAATCTTTTCTTACAAAAGAACAAAATCCCTTTCTTCAGAGGGATAACAGTGAAAGATCTAAAAGATAAAAAGAAAAATTATTAACATAAGAGAGTGGCACTCCTTCAGGCAAGAGCAGAAAAGAGCGCTAGGTAGGGTGGAGCCAGCAGATGGCAGCGGGCATGAGCCAGGTGATTGATCTGGTTGTGCCTCAGCCACCAACCTTGGTTCACAGAAGGAGTAGTTGTGAAGGGTGACTCAGGAAACCTGCAAATAAAGCTGGTAGAATTCTGCAGGGCCGTGTGTACACGAGGGTGAGCAAGCCAGGGTAAAGGCTAAGCCCGCATGGAGGCAGAGCTGCCCACGCAGATCTCTAAGGCGGAGGCTTGCTGGAGATCTGAGGCCATCTGTGGGTTCCCTCCAGCATAGCTATGGGTTTATGTTCCTTTATCTAAACAGGAGCTGATGTTATTGGTTTACATTCAGGGACCTTGTATAAAATGTGTGTTTAGCCAGGTATGGTGGCACACACCTGTAATCCCAGCAAGTCAGGAAGCTAAGGCACGAGGATCGCAAGTTTGAGACCAGCCTCAGCAACTTAGCAAGGCTCTGAGAAATTTATCGAGACCCTATCTCAAATTAAATATAAAAATGAGCTAGGGATGAGGCTCTGTGGTTAAGCACCCCTGGGTTCAATCCCTGGAACAAAAACAAAATAAAACAAAACAGTGGAGAAGCTGCAGATATTTTCCACTTTAAACACTCAAACACTCATTCCATGCTATTTAAGTGATGCGTTTTTCTTGCTTGCTCTTTCTCTCTCTCTCTTTTATTCTGAAAGTGTGTAATTAAGTCTTCAGTAAATGTAATTTATTGCAGTCAAAATACCAAGCTTGAAGGAGTTTTGTTTGTTTGTTTTGCAGTGTGGGGGATGGAACGCAGGGCCTCCCGCATGGTAGGAAAGTGCTCTACCACTGAGCTACATCCTCAGCCCAAAGATTATTTTTTTTAAATATTAATAAAACACTCAATTTTTCTTTATCCTTCCATTTCATTCTGATTGGCATTCTTGAGCGTGGAAGAAAGGGGGGCAACTTGAATTTCATCTAGGAGCTGCATAGGTGTGTGTCTCCTGGGTAAACGTATACACTGCTGGTTGGATTCGGGAGGGGAAAAGGTGAACAGTGGAGAATCTCTAATTCAATGCAACCCCTTCATTTCTCAGGTGTGGAAACTGAGGCCCAGAGAGGTGATGTGATTTGCCTAAAGTCATGCAACTAGTGGCAGAGCCAGGCCTAGAAGCCAGGTGTCCTGGCTCTCAAGATATTCCGCTGCCCGAGGAATGGAACAGGTAGTGTCACTCACCTGGGGGCCACGGGTCAGACCTCTCAGCTCAGAGCTGCCTGAGGTTCCAACTCAGGGAACAGGAAGCATCTGCCCCAAAGTCCAAGTTAAAGGGGTTGAAATCAAAGCGGGCCAAGAAAAAGAGGGTAAGGTTTTAAACTTAGACCTCAGGATCCCACGACAGAGGCCAAGGTACCTGTCATCTTCTGAAGGTGGCATGTATCATGTCCATGTCCAAATGGCTTGTATGGTGGTGAGTCACCTTCCGGGCTCTCTGCTGCTAGGCTCTGTCCAGTGTCGTTCACAGCATCAGGAAAATCAATGGCCACTAGGAGATGATGTGGGGGCAGGGTTGGGGAGCGTCACAGGAATAAAAGGAGTCCAGAAGATCCAGGAGGAGGCTTTTATAGAAACCCAGGAGGAAATTAAAGAGGAAACCCTGGCTGGTGGGGTCTGCCAGACCACCGTGACATCACCTGGGCCGGTGGCTGCTAACATGCGCCAGTGGTGGTGATGCAAAAGATAGCCTGGAAATAAAATCCATCAAAACAGAAAGGAAGAGAGTCCCTGCTGACACACATTCCATTTGCTGTTCATATTAAGGGAATTTCTTAAGCCCAGCATTGGTAAAAATGAAAACTACCCAAGCTACTCTAAGTAACCTGTGTGTTATGTGCAAACACAGGGACCCAGGATTGGTAATGTGTACGGACTCTCTGAACAGCCTGAGACAAGTTTCCTTTTTCATTCATTCAGTGATTATTATTGAGCATCTACTATGTGCCAGGCACAGTTTTGGGCATTTGGAATACATCAAGTGTGCTAAACATGTAATCCCCCTAGAACTCAGTAAGGGGAAGGTCGTCAGAGAAGGTAGTCTTGGAAAAATGGATGGGAAAGAAAGGTAAGGAGAAAAATCACTGAATTGAAATGTGTTAATCCAAGTAAAAACTCAAAAGGACTATATTGATAGGCTGAGTTTGACCTGGTGCCTTAAAGGATGATTTTTCCAGGCAGGGAGAGCTGAGGTAACAGAATGGTCACCCCAGAGGACTTACCTGAATTGGTGTCTGTGATCTTGTGTCTCCGAACAGAGCAGACAGCTGGACATAAACTTCAGCAAAGGAAGCACAGTGGGGGAAGGGGCTTTGAAAGGTCATGTGAGGGAGATGAGGTCTGTAGACAGAACGGAGAGTGCAAAGATCATTAAGGCTGATAGGCTCCAAGAGACCAAGCAATGTCGCTTCAGCTTCTCCAACGCGGTGGCATGGGGAGAAGTCACAGAAAAAGCATCTGCTACCTGTGGAGCTGACAGGCAGAGGGTGAGCATCAGCCAGCGGGGCAGTCAGCGGGGCTGTGGTCACTGCGCTGAGCTTCAGAGATATCTCTGGCCTCTGGGCCGAGGAAGCTCCATCCCAAGCAAGGCATTAAGGCAGGGACTTGGGCACAGGAGGTAAATGGCCTCAGAACAGGGCACAAGGCAAGAATTTGGTCACAGGAGCCCATTTATGAGCCTGGAGCTTGAGTCCAACCTGAAAATAAAGTCAAAGAGACTGAGCTTCTGAACTTTTAAGTCCCTCTGGATTAAGAACAGAATCCATCCCATTCATGGGAGCCACATGATTTGGGCTATTGAAGATGCAGGATGAGGGGACAGGAAATAGGCAGAGCCCAAATCTGCCCATCCCTGATGCAAAAAGAAGAAGGAAGAAAGGAAGGAAGGAAGGAAGGAAGGAAGGAAGGAAGGAAGGAAGGAAGGAAGGATGGAAGGAAGGAAGGGGGAAGGAAGGAAGAAGGGAGAAGGAAGGAAGTCAGATGGAAGGAAGGGAGAGAGGGAAGAAGGAGGTTGGAAGGAAAGAAGGAAAGGAGGGAGAGAGGAAGGGACGGAAGGGGAGAAGGAAGGAGCAAGGGAGGGAGGGAAGGAGAGAGGATGAAGGAGAGGAGGAAAGGAAGGAAGGCAGAAGGAGAGAAGGAAGGAAAGAAGGAAGGAAGGGAAGGAAAGGAAGGGAGGGAGGAAGGAACAAGAGTCATGCCTGAAGCTGCCCTGCAGGGACGATCACCATGACATTGAAGGCTCCAGAGAGTCCTTTACCTTTCTTAGCTGGGCTGTTGGCTCCAGGACGGTTTTCTTGGGCCTGCTGGTGAGGACAGGCGCAGAGTCCTCCCCTGGGTCTCGCTCTTCTGCTTCAGGGGTTCCCTTCACTGCCTCCCGCCCCCGCCGGTCGTTCTCAGTCCCAGCCTCTTCTCCTGGCTCCTTTCCCTCACTCTTTTCCTCGGTCACCTTCCAAGGTTCCAGTCTTTGTCACCTGCCCTACTGCTCGGAGGCTTGCTTCACCCATCACACTTGAAGCTTGGCTCGTCCTCCCCTTGTCACTGTCGCTAGGCCTCCGCAGGGTGTTCTGTTTGATTCTCTGCCATTCATTCTACCCCATCCCACTCATAGGTCAGGGGTCTTAAAAAGTCTGGTCCATCACCTGGCACTGACGCCAGGCTGCATTTGACTTCCTCATTGTTCTGCTGACTTCGCTCCATTTACTCCAGAACCAGAGTAGCCCAGTCACGGCTCCTAACTGCTCACCATCACAGCTAACGCCTTGGTTTCCATCGTGGGGGCTGAGGGTGGAGCCATTTGCTTTACATTGTCCTCGTTCAGACGTAATCTCAGTGGATGATTCTCCCAGATAGAAAAAGCTGAAGCCACATGTGTGACTTTGTTTATTTTTGGAGCTGGAGATGGAACCCAGGGCCTCCTGCTTGCTAGGCTCTGCCACTAAGCCACATTCCCAACCCTATGTGGGTTATTTTTGCATGTTCCAGTAGTTATATTAGGAAAAAAAAGTATAAAGAGGGTATTGTATTTTATTTAACCTACTATTTCTAAAATATCATCATGTCATCATCAATATAAAAAGCGTTAATGAGGTATGTTACTTTTTGTTGTTACTGTTCTAAGGCTTTGACATCCAGGGTAATTTTCTATACTACACTTCAATGTGTGTGTGTGTGTGTGTGCGCGCGCGTGTGTGTGTGTGTGTATATATATATATATATATTTTACACCCTGGATTGAACACTGAGCTATAACCTCAGCCCTTTTAACTTTTTATTTTGAGAAGGGATCTCAGTAAGTTGTGAGGGTCTCACCAACTTGCTGAGGCTGTCCATGCAATCCTCCTGTTTCAGCCTCCTGAGTTGCTGGGATTACAGGCCTAGGCCACCACACACAGCCACGTTATGTGTGTGTGTGTGTGTGTGTGTGTGTGTGTGTGCAGTTATAGAAACAGCTTGGTTCTGATGCCGAATTTTCCTTGGAAATATTTGATCATACTTATATTTGCAGCCAAAAAAGCAGAATCATACCCAGGTTGCTCTAGACATATTTAAACATTCTCCAATTAGTCCCCCAAAGTCATTTTCCTTTAATATTCATTTCCACAGTAACAAAACTAGCTCATCTTTATTGGAAGAATTATTTCACTTTGAAGCAAAAGCATATCAATTTTAAAACTCCTTCTAGGGGCTGGAGAGGTAGCTTAGTGGTTGGAGAACTTGCCTGACACAGGCTAGGACCTGGGTTTGATCCCCAGCACCACACACACAATTAAGGGAAAGAAAAACAAAAACCAGATGAAAAAATAAAAAATAATTCCTTTTCTCTCTCTTTTATTCTCTCTGTCCTATCTTCTTTAAAAATTAAAATCTGCTTCTGTCCAAATTACATCAATTCACCAACTATATGTCAATTTAATATTATTAATGTGACATGTGAAGAGGTATTATTTAATATCAATATCAGCAATGCGTTCTTTATAGACTCTCTCGTGGATTCTGCAGATAATTTGCATAATGCTGTTGATCACAGTAAAAAATATTTTATGAGCCAGGTGAGATGGCACGCACCTGTAGTCCCAGCAACTCAGGAGGCTGAGGCAGGAGGATCATTCAAAGCCAGCCTCAGCAACTTGGTGAGGTCGTAAGCAACTTAGCAAGACCCTGTCTAAAAATAAAATATACAAAGGGCTGAAGATGTGGCTCAGTGGTTAAGCACCTCCGGGTTCAATCCCTAGTACCTGCCCTCAGAATTTGTGCATCAATCCATGTTAGAAAGTGGGTAAGCTCATTGAATTGGCTTAGATAATAAAAAGGTTCAATTTCAATGCGATTTGCCAGCCAGGCCAAAAGGAAGTTTTTCTCTCCTTAGAGTTTCAGATTCATCTCATTCATATATACTGTGATATTGGTGAGAAAATAGAACTCACACTGTTGTTTTGGGTTTATTTCGGGGGGTTGTCTTTGATTATTAGGTTTTTGGCAAGCATTCCTTTAGTTTTGAAAAAAATCTTGAGTTGGGATTGACAGTCCACTAAATCATTACAAAATGCTCACGTGATTCAACCAGTGAACATGGCCAAAGTCCCCAGATCATCCTTTTATTGCCTCAGTTCCTTTCAAAAGCCCCACCTGTTGGTGATGAATCACAATATTTGTGCATATACACAGAGACATTTTAACAACTCAATCCGCAGCACTTCCAACAGAGTCTACTTCTGAAAGCAGCATAAATATTTTCAATATATATCATACGGTGGAATGAAGCAAGACGGGAAATATCAGGCTCTTGTTTTGAAGTTCCAATAAATCCATATTTTTGGAACACCATCTGGCAAGACAGAAACTAATTTTTTTTTCATATCTAACTGAAATTCTTCTCTATCAGATGTGAAGGATTCAAGAAGTCTATACCACAGGTGTGAATTGGCACTGTTTCTTCACAAATTTGAAAGACCTTTAAGACTAAATATACGCAACTAATCATGGTCAGTATCCTGTGGCATGATTCAGCTAAAATTTGATATTTTTCAAGTTTTGAATTATTTCATCTTTGACCTATTCATTTAGATTCCGTGGGACACTGGTGGCTTAATTGACAATCGCTTGCTCGTCTCAAAACTCTCTGATGAAATTTTCACAACTGAAATGATTTCTTTTACCATCTTTCCACTAAATATTGTAGTGTGTACGTGTGTGTGCATGTGTACCCCCACATTCAAGAATTCAATTCATTTTACAATTGGCCAAAATTATAATCTCTGATCCTGATTAAAAATCTATTTAAATTTTTTTGTTCAACATTTTATTCTGACTTTAGATAACTGATTTTTTTTGAAATTGTACTAAATTATACATAACATTTCCCATTTTAACCATTGTTAAGTATCATTTTGTGGTATTAAGTACATTCACATTGTTCTGGAACTATCACCACCAACTACCATGGATTGAACCCCTGGGGCTTAAATACTGATCCACATCCCCTCTTTATTTTTTCTTTTGAAATGGTCTCACTAACTTGCTGATGCTGGCTTTGAACTTGGGATCTTCCTGCCTCAGCCTCCTGAGCTGCTGGGATTAAGGTGTGCACTATCACACCCAATTCTCCAAGACTTTTTAAAACTATTTCCCAACTGAAACCCTGAACCCACTCAATACTAATGCCCTCAACTCCTGACAGCCACCATTGTGTCTTCTATGTATATGAGCTCAGCTAGTCTAGGACATTATGTATAAGGAATCCTACAGTAGTTATCCTTTGGTGACAATCTTATTTCAGCCATCAAGGTCCATCCACATTGAAGCATGGGTTAGAACGTCCTTCTTCATCCAGGCTGCATACGTCCTTCTTCATCCAGGCTGCATAATATTCCATTGTGGGAACCTATCACCTTTTGTTTATCCATTTATCTATTGATGGACATTTGGATTATTTTGCCTTCTGGCTATGATGAATAATGGTACTTAGAATGTGAGTGTATAAACATCTACTTGAGCAACTGCTCTCACTTCTTTTCAGTATATACTGAGAAGCAGAACTGCTAGATCATGTGATATTTCTCTTTAATTTTTTTTTTTAAAGAGAGAGAGATAGGAAAGAGAGAGGGAGAGAGAGAACCGATTTTATTTAGTTTTTCATGTGGCTTTCCTTGCTCTGACACTTTGTCGTGTACGTGGTGCTGGGGTTTGAACCCACATCCTCGCACATGCCAGGCAAGCGCTGTAACCACTGAGCCACCGCTCCAGCCCCTCTGTTTAATTTTTTGAGGAGTTGCCATCCTGTTTTTCACAGCAACTATACCATTTTATGTTTTCTCGAGCAGCGCACAGGGTACAGGGTTCTAGTTTGTTCATATCCTTGATGTTTTCTGTATTGTTTTTTGTAAATAGCCATCCTAATGGGTGTGAAGTGGTATTTGTGGTTTTGAGTTGCATTTCCAAGTGACTAGTGAAATTGAGCATTTTGCATGAGCTTCAATAGTTCTTTCTTTTGAATGTCAAGAGAAAATTTTTTATTAAATTCAAGCATCTGCTAGAAACATCCCAATATGTTTTAGTTTATTAAATTAACCTTTTTTCACAACAAAAATACAGCTTTTTTCCTTTGGCTTCGACACAGCACGTTGTTAATGATGTTCATCATGAAATCTGTGGCACTTTTTTCTTACAGTCTCTTATGGGTTTTTTCCTTTTCTTAATTGACAATTAAAATGTATATATTTATGGTGTTCAACATGATGTGACGCTACGTGAATATATTTTAGAATAGTTAAATCAAGCTATTAACATAAGCATTACCTTAAATACTTACTTTTTTGTGGTTAGAAGGCTTACACTAATCGGGCCGGAGTGATGACTGCAGTTAGGGCGCTTACCTAGCATGCGTGAGGACGCAGGGTTGAACCCCAGAACCATGTACACAACAAAGTGTCAGAGCAACGACAGCAAATGAAAATTAAATAAAACTGATCCTCTCTTAAAAAAAAAAGGAGAAGGCTTAGTTGCTATCTACCTTTTTTTTGGGGGGTACTAGAATTGAACTCAGGGGTACTTAACTGCTGAGCCACATCCTGAACCCATTTTTATTTTTTATTTTGAGACAGGATCTTGGTAAATTGCTTCAGATGTCACTAATCTACTCTTTTTTTTAAAACAAAAGAATCAACTTTATTTAGTTTTCCATCTGGCCTTTATTGCTCAGACACTTAGTTGTGTATGTGGGACTGGTGTTCGAACCCTGGTCCTCATACACACCAGGCAGGCACGGTAACTGCTGAGCCACTTCTCCAGCCCCCACAATCTACTCTTAAGCAACTTTTTTTTTTAATTGTGCTGGGGATTGAACCCAGGACCTCGAGCATGCTAGGCAAGCACTCTATCACTCAGCTACGTTCCCAGCCCTCTTTAAGCTGTACAACAGGTCTTGAATTTATTGCCAACTGAAATTTTGTGTCCATCATGTCCCCAATGCCCCGACCTCAGCCCCCAGTCTCTTAATTTATGTGCACTTTTTATTTATTTATTTTTAAATTATTATTAAGGAGACTAAGGAGTTACTGTACAATCATAAATGCACATAAAGTATCGATCGATATGATATGCATATATTCTTTTTTTAAAAGAAAGAGACGGATTCAGTTTTATTTAGTTTTTCATGTGGCTCTCGTTGCTCGGACACTTGGTTGTGTACATGGTGCTGGGGTTTGAACCTGTGTACTTGTGCATGCCAGGCAAGTGCTGTAACTGCTGAGCCACTGCTCCAGCCCAATAATGCATATATATATTTTTTAAATATCTTTTTTTTTTTAAGAGAGAAGGACAGTGAGAGAGAGAGTCGCAGAGAATCAATTTTTATTGAGTTTTTCACATGGCTTTCGTTGCTCTGACACTTAGTTGTGTATGTGGGTGCTGGGGTTTGAACCCGTGTACTCGTGCATGCCGGGCAAGCGCCATAACCGCTGAGCCACCGCTCCAGCCCCCCAATATGCATATATTCTTAAACCAGAATTACCCCCACATTGCCCACACCCCAGTGTCTTGAATCTTCTATATTTTGCTCCTACAAACAATATAAATGCTTAATGCTTAGGCTGTGAATTTTCCAGAATTAAATGATTGCATAAGTATCATTTAGATTCTCAGGGTGGTAAGGAGTATGCTTCATTGTTGATTGTCTCCCTAGATCCCTCGCTGTCTCATTCCCTCCCCCTTCCCCATCCCCCAGTACATACCTGATATGCTAGATTCTGTCTTGCTATGCCTTCGTTGGGTCTAATACATGAGGTTCATTACCTTTCACCTGCACCTGGGTTTAGCTCCGGCCTCCAGAAATGAGTGAAAACATTCAACCCTTGACTCCCTGGGTTTGGCTAACTTAGCTCAGCATGATTTCTTCCATTGTCATCCATTTACCTTCAAAGGCTGAAACAGCTGAGTAGAACTCCACTGTATACACACACCAGAGCTTTTGAATCCATTCATACAGTGAGGGGCATCTGGGTTGGTCCCCAGTCTGTCTCTCTCTCTCTCTCTCTCTCTTTTTAAGATAGAGGGACAGTGAGAGAGAGAGAGAGAGAGAGAATCAATTTTATTTAGTTTTTCATGTGACTTATGGTTGCTCGGACACTTCATTGTGTACAGGGTGCCGAGGTTTGAACTCGCGTACTCACGCATGCCAGGCGAGCACTGTAACCGCTCCAGCGCCCCCCAGTCTGTTTTTAAATTCACTGTTCTCATCATGCATCAGCTGATTCTGCATCAGTTGTATGCCCTCATTTAATAGAAAAGTAATTGAATGATGATTAAAGTCACATGCATTTTGATTTAATCACCCATCACAATAAAAGGTGTCATGAAACACATACTATCTGCATAAAATACTCGAGTAAATTACAACACTGCATCAACACACAGAAAAAATTCCTTAAGGCAGAACCAACCTGTGGGTGCCACTTAGGTTGCTGTTACATTCACATGTAATCCCACAAAACACACATCTGGCATACGAAGTAATGCTATATTTTATGTGATGGACTTCCGAGAGTGTAATAGACCTACCAAAACAAAACTGAGTTCAACAGGAAAGCATTTGACACCAATTCAGTTCTGAAATTTTAAAAATTAAATCTAGCTAAGGGTTCTGCCCTCAGAGCAGCCACATTTCAAGTGCTCAGAAGCCACCGGTGGCGAGAGGCTGCTTTGCCAGACCCTGCAGTAACATTCAGGATCAATAACTTGAGCATTTCCACTACTTATTTTTTTTTCCCCAAAAAGAAACTCTGCGTGAGCTGGGCACGGTGGCACATGCCTGTAATCCCTGGGACTCAAGAGGCTGAGGCAGGAGGATGGCAAGTTTGAGATCAGCCTGGGCAACTTAGTGAGACTCAGTCTCATAAATAAATAAATAAATATAAATAAAAATTAATAAATAAAATACATGCATGCATGCCAGGGATGTATCTCAGTTATGGAGCACTGTTGAGTTCAATCTCCAGTATCACAGGGAAAAAAAAGAGAGAGAGAGAAAGAAAGAAAGAGGGAGGGAGGGAGGAATAGGGAAAAGAAAGGAAAAGAAACCACACAGGTGCAATAGGACATATGTAGGGGATGTTTTCTTGCAATATTGCTTACAGTAGTCACTCACCAAAAAAACTCACATATCCATCATCTGGGAATGGTAAAAAAAAAAAAAAAAAAAAGTGTTACATCTATTCTAAAGAATCTTTGTGCCACAGTTCATTTTGTGGGGGAAAGGGGTGCTTGGGATGAACCCAGAGGTCCTTAACCACTGAGCCACATCCCCAGCTCCTTTTCATTTTTATTTTGAGACAGGGTGTTGCTAAAGTTGCTTAGGGCCTCGCTAAGTTGCTGAGGCTGGCTTTGAACCTGCAATCCTCCTGCCTCAGCCTCCTGAGCAGCTGGAATTAGAGGGATGCACCCTTGTGCCCTGCCTATGCCACTGTTTCAAACAGACATGTAACTAGATCTCTAAGACTCGTTACCAGATGGGAAGGAAATTGCAAGTTGTACCAAGATATTTTGAAAATATCATATTTTCAAAGTGGACGATGGTGACAAGCCTTGGAAGATGGTCACCTGTGTGCTGCGGAGGGAGAGAGGGGACTGAGATCCGCTTGGTTTTTGTTTTTTTTTTTTTTCCAAATCATGGCTGTTTTTATTTTTGCATCACAAATAAGCAGACTGAACTGCAACAGTTTCAGTAGTGTGCTCAGGTATAATAGGTATAGCAAATGTGTTATACAGGTATAGTAACTGGCAATTCGGAATGTAGGTCTTCTTTCCAAATCTCTGACTTCCTATGCATCCCAGTAAACAGAAAGAACTTATCAAACAGACATTAAAATTGTGTGCTTCTAAATCAAGATAAAGTTTGATTACCTCTTGGTTTTAATAAGAGGAAAGCATTGGTATATTACTCATATAATGAAAATTAATTTAGAAAAAATGAACCAAGGAAAGGAGAACATCATGACAGAGGTATAAAGATGAGCTAAGAAGCCCATTAAACAGAATTAACTGCAATACACATGGTATGGAGGCTAAATAAGTCATCGCAGGGTGGAATATGGAATGCAGATGTCAAAAGCAATTCTTCAGAAAGATGGTGTATCAATGGTATGGTCGCCTTTCAGTAAACTGGGAATGGGAAATGCCAGACCACGATCAAAACGAATTTATAGGGCTTTCTCCACCAGCGCTGTGGCTCAGGTCCAGGAAACACATCCCATGCTGCTGGTGCTTCCAATGCCTCCAGACCACGGCACCGACTGGCACCCAAGGTGCTGAGCTCACGTTCTCCAGCCCCGCAATTGTTCTTACAAGTTCTTATTCTTTGGCTTTCTGTGTTGGCTTCTTAAATCCATATGTTGATTAAGTAGTTGGGCAACTGGATCCCAGCAACCCAGCCTTTCTTAGGAAATAGAGGGGACAGAAAGGGAAATCTAATAGGGTCCCCAGGACATGATCGATGTAATGGAGATTCCAATCTCAAAATTACTGCTGCCCAATCTGACCCTGGTTGAGTAAATAGATTAGTCAAGAAAGACAATTACATCAGAAGAGAGGCCAGAGAATCTTCTTGAACTTCATTTTCAATGCACCCTGAAATCGGGACCACTCGCTCTGAACCATTTTCTAAATTGAAATCAGAGTCCCCTTTCCCTAAGGCCACAGCCTTTTAACTAGGCAGGATTATAGGAACTATCACAGCACAAGATGTGTGCCTGAGAATAAAACAGAAAGGAACCCCATCTATTAAAACGCAGAAAGATGCCACCCGCAAAGACAGCAGGCTCATACTGCAGACAACAGGAGGAGAAAGTAAACTAAGCGGCACCTGCCTCAGAAAGGACAAAACGGGGTGACAAGGAGGAGCCCTAAAATCACAGAGCTGTAAAGACAAACCCAACCCCGTTGAAAGCAAAGCCTTTGGACGGGAGTTTTTTAATATCGTGTTTCCAAGAGACAAGTCTAATGCAAAGTGAATCAAAGATGCTGAGAGAGAGGGAGAGAAAGAACGAGATGAGGAATGATCTAACATATATCATAAATGCACACACAAAGAAAACCGTAATATTGGGGTTGGAGCGGTGGCTCAGTGGTTGGAGCGCTTGCCTGGCATGCACAAGGACCTGGGTTTGAACCTCAGCACCGCATGCACAACTAAGTGTTGGAAAAACTAAAACCAGATGAAAACATAAATAAAATTGAGTCTGTCTTTCCCTGTCTCTCTCTTTAAAAAGAAGAAAGAAAACAGTAATATTAATTTTAGAGTGAAGAGGACACAGAATCGAAAGCCATTTTGGACAGTGTTATTTCATAATAGAAGACACAGTCACCCAAAAAGACAATAATGTTGATGAATGTCTATGAATTAAAACATAGAACACTGACAGAGAGAAACATAAAAATATTGTCCAAGAAAGTGAGAGTTTGCTCCATGGTTTTAAGTATTTCCGTTGGAATCATTTTGCATTTCAATTACATGAAAAGTCCCTCAGAGCGATTCCTGAGTTCCAGAGAATCTAGTGGTTTAAATGCCAGCTGAGCTAATCATAGCTAGAGCAGTAGGAAAGATGCACTTTCCATGACAAACGTAGTCCACCACCTTGAGGAGGAACAGAATTCTCCATGGCAAACACTCCAGCAAATGCGCTTCCTGTCTCAAATGCTTGCAGATTTGAAACCAGTCTCTGGGGGCTGAAGCGGTGGCTCAGCCGGTGTGGTGCTTGCCTGGCGTGCACAAGGACACGAATTTGAGCCCCAGCACCACAAACGCAGCAAAGTGTCAGAGCAACGAAAACCACATGAAAAACCAAATAAAATTGATTCTCTCTTTCTCTCACTGTCCCTCTCTCTCTCTCTCTCAAAGAAAAAAAAAGTCTCTGAATTTAAGAGAATTCCTTGCCTTTCTCTGCTGTCAAATGACAATGAAAATGTAATGTTACGGCAGGAAAACACAGAAGTCCATACGTGGCAGTTTTATAATAATTACATGCTGCATGTTTTGGGCATGTCATGTATTTCTAGAATACTGAGAATGTTCTAGACATTTTTAACATGTTTTTAGAAAGAAATTCACTCTTCTGAGATCACGGATCATAGCTTTTATCTAAGTAAATTTCTTTCTTAAAAATGCTAAAAATATCTAGAACATTCTCAATATTCTAGAAATACGTGACATGCCTCTTCTTAAGTGCCACGGAATTTATTGCCTCAAATTTAAAGCAAGGTGGAGACAAAGAACGTGAAGTTTCAAAGTAATTGTTTCCATGGAAATGTAAGAAATGTTGACAAAACTCAAACTGAGCAAGACATTCACAAACTATCCTCTTTTTTTTTTTTAAGAGAGCGAGAAAAGAGAAGTTTTTTTTTAAAAGAGAGGGACAGTGAGAGAGAAAGAGAGAATCAGTTTTATTCATTGTTTCATCTGGTCTTTGCTGCTCTGACACTTAGTTGTGTACGTGGTGCTGGGGTTTGAAGCCAGGTCCTTGAGCATGCCAGGCAAGCACTCCAATTGCTGAGCCCCTCACAAACTATTCTTGTCCTCACGAAACAACATACAAAAACATCAGGATTTAAATAATGAGATCAGTAATAGATAGTACACACACATCGAAAAGAAACGCATATGCTTTTCAAATGTACACAGAGCATATATTTTAAAATAATAATGTAGCTGGGCATGGTGGTGCACACCTGTAATCCCAGCAACTCAGGAGGCTGAG
>PVKS010027753.1:0-27150 GCA_004027875.1 Aplodontia rufa
TAGGCTACATACGGTGGTCCCTGTACTGTGGAAACAGTAAATCTCCTATTATGTCTTTGATTGTTTAACTGGTAAAACATTAACAGGACTGGATGTAATCAACATGGGTGAGAGTAATTTCTGTAAGTGTAATTTTCTTAAGAACTTTTCAAAGTTGGATTTTTTATTATCTGGGCTTATTTAGTGTGGTGTTAATATAGTTTTTAAAGGCATTTCTCATCTTTCCTCAGACTCCGCAGATCTAATGAATTATTATTACTTTTACAACAATCTTTATCATTAATAACAAATTTTTCTGGAATTTTGATCTGCAAATACATAGTTATAAGCATGATCATTATAAGAAAACACCCAATTCCTAGGAGAGATAACATTGGCAATTTTCTGGAATGGTGGCCTTGCCAAGCCCTTCCCCATGCCTGGACCTTGTCAATCAGCATGGTGGAAACAGTCCCCACCAGTCCCACTTCAGCACTTACTGTGGATTGTAATTATGTTTCCATACCTAAAGAGTCTATGGATAGACCATACCTTGCTCCCCAGCATATCTCTAGTGCAGAGCAGGATCCTGGCACAGAGGCGGAACTGAATAAACATTTGTTATTCAATTAATAAACATTGCTCTATGTGACAGCTATCAAGAACTAGAACACACTGGACATGCTAGTTCACTTCCCAGCTTCCTACAGCACTCCAAGGACATTCTGTCCTCAATAAATTTAAACAAATCATTTGAGCCTCTCTCCTTTATTTCTCATTTTAATGTAATAAGATATAAACCCTATAATGCTTTAATAAAAATGAAATAAAGAATGAACCTGAAGCACAGAAGTTTTTTTAAGACATGGAATTGGTCAATAAGTTGCTCTCTTAGAAGGACCTAAATTTGGTGCCTGAAAACCCTAAAGGTACCTGACAGAGAGATATCATCTCCTGTATGCCACCATATGGATTTCTGATTTCCACTGTGCCTTCACTGTGGTGAGGTGATACTAAATAAGACAAAAGAGAGAAGAGCATGATGATATAGGTACAATACATTATAAGTGAGAGTTTCAATTTTTCCTCTTCATCCACATTTTTATACTTCATTACACTAATTTTTATTTACAGGTATATCTAAGCAAACTGATGAATTTTTCACAACCTCGTGAAAGTCACAAACATGGTTGATTTCCTCAAATTAATGAGCACTGAAATTCATGACACAATTAAAAATGTGCTTATACTGCATAGAAAATAAAACCATGATGGGAGAAAAAAATATTTCATCCTCTTCTCAGGTAAGTATTCACATATAAAATATACATTTGGTGCATATCTAGTCACTCTCTGTAATGATTCCAGTAAATCAGGGAAAAGATAAAAACTGTAAGAAAGAATATATAAAAATGAAGAGGCCACTACTCTAAGTACAGAAGTGATATAGAAAACAGGATTGCAGAAGTGGAGGGTATTATATTTGTTCCCCACTAAGCATCTGCCATTAGCTCTTAATAAAGATAGAAATACTGACCTTTATTCAGTGCTGAAGAGCAGGGCCCAGCATAGGGGTTATTCAGAGCGAGGCACTGCATCCAGTGGTGTCTTGAACTTGAAATAAGCTTCAAGTCTGGAGCATAAATATGAGAGAAGCCATGGATCTGCATGGCTGCTTTCTTCAATTGCACTATAAGAATTTTATCAAAGCTCATATTCAACTAACAATAGGCAAACTAGGACTGCCCAGGTGAGTCTAGGCCACATATTAGAATTCCAGTATTATTTCATTTGGGAAGAACAATGGCTCCAGGAAATTTGTCCCTAGAATCGAAAAAAAAAAAAAAAAAAAAAAACAACGCCTGAGGAAAGGGACAGTGGAAACAGTCAGGACAATGTGGACATGGGAAAATTTAAATTTATGTCAAAAGATGGCACAGTCCAGCTGTGATGTGCCATGAGTTCATAAACCCCAAGTCATAGACACAGTTTTCTGGGCACCACATTTACTGAGTATTTACTCTCTACCAGGACTATTATTAGCAGGTTCCTCTAGTTTGGGCCCCTTTAAACTTCCTTCCAGATAGTAATTCCTCATTATTTCCATTTACATATAAGGCAACTGAGGCCAGATAGTTACAGAAATATTGGAGCTGAGCTTTAACCCTGATCTTTTTCCTCATGAGCAATATAACACAGAGTACCACATCAGTATGTCTTGAAGTCCAAAAAGCTTTGCCCCGGAGGTGGGGTGGGGTTGGCATGGAAAGAGGAGCAGTACCTGCAGTGAATGAAAAGGAGACTGGGGTGGGGGTGGGGGTACTGTCATGCTGTTTATCTTCTCAGCCTGCATCCATGTGCTGGTTACATGGGTGTGTTCACTTTGCTAAAATTCAACAAGCTGTTTATGCATGGCATATACATTTTTATATGCATGTTCTACTTTTATATGCATCTACAATATTTAAAATTGGATGGGAGGTGATTTTGCCAAGGACAACAGATTTGCTCCTCATTCCAAGCGAGTCTCCCTTTCCTCTTTCTCACTGGCACAGCAGATGAGACTGCATTGCTTACCTTGTAAAATTTTCAAAAACAAAACAAAAGGGGACTATATTTAGCCAAATCCTTACCAGACATTATAAAACGAAACAAATTTTTGAAAACGTTTCAACATATTCATAAAGAGATAACACAGAATGATAAAAAGCATGATGGATGAGAATTAAGAAACCTCACCTCTAGTTTGACTACTAACAGAAGCTCTGAACCTCAATTTATTCATCTATACATGAAATAACGTTTGGATCTGATAACTGCTAATGTCCATTCCCCATGCATATTCTTCAGATGTATGTACTAGAAAATTCATAGTGATATTATTTATAATAGCAAAAAAGAGTGGGTGATGGTCACTGACAGTAGGAAAACTGATACTAAACTGTGGTATATGTCATCCAATGTCATATTCTACACAGAGTATATGAATTATAGCTATACATATCCACTAGATGGATCTGAGAAGCATAGCACTTAAGAAAATAAATATTGGGCTGGAGCGGTGGCTCGGTGGTTACAGCACTTACAGAGCTTGCAGCGCTTGCTTGGCATGCGCAAGTACTCCAGTTCAAACCCCAGCAACGCATACACAACGAAATGTCCGAGGAATGAAGATCGCATGAAAAACTAAATAAAAATTACTTCTCTCTCTTTCTCTCTCTCTCTCTCTCTCTCACTGTCCCCTCTTTCTTTAAAAAAAGAAAAAGAAAAGAAATATTGTGATATTACTTACATGAAGTTAAAAAGAAGCAGAAGTGAAATAACATTGTTTTGGGATATGTGCATCCCTGGTAAAACTACAAAGAACACCAAGCAAATGATAAATACAAAATTCAGGACACTGGTGATTTCTCAAGGGAGGCAGGGTAATGGAGAAAGAGAGCAGTATTAGTATGTTGATCAGTGGCTTTATGAGTGATTATATATTTTCATTATACTTCATAACTTACATGTTGTTACATATGGTTTTACAAATTTTTGAAGATTATACACCTTTTTCTAGGAAGATGCTGGTGATAAAGAGATGACTACACAATCCTAAAAACACCAATAAATTGTTACTCTAATCTTTAGCTGCTCTAGTAACAGGGCTGTTCCCTGTGGGGGAAAACAGTGGAATAAAAATTATCTCTAGAGGAATGTATTATCCTCAGCTTTGAGCCAGCAACTAAAGCCAAAAAAAAAAAAATGTGCCAAACATATATAATAGAAAACTCTTCATTCAGACAAAGAAATGAAATTCAACTCTCGTTTGGAAGAAATTATTGACTTATACAACTAGTGTCTATTGTATAATCAGCACTGTTCAAGATGTGGAGGATTCAGGAATGAGCACAACAGAACCCCTGCCCTCATATCCTCCAGTGGGGAAGATAGACTATCAATATAATATTAAAAAGAGAGTAATTTCTAAAAGTAGAACATGAAAAATGTATTTTATCATGGGTCTTCACATTTGGCCTTGGCTGATTTAAATGTACATTTTTCCTTATGAATTTTCTGCAGTTTCAAAAAAAAACTTAGGCTTACATTTTACTATATTAAAAGAAAGTTCTTGAGGGCTGAGGATGTACCTCAGCAGTATAGAGTATGCCTAATACACCCAAGACCCTGGGTTTGGTCCCCAGCACTGAAAAAGTAGGAAATAAAAACAAAGGTAACTTCTCTTTAAAAGGTGCTAATTTCCATGGAAAAAAGACCCAGAAAGACCAAATGGATGATGTAATAATGACTTTCTTGATGTGTAGTTTTTACTGGACTACAATCTCTAGTCATTAAGTCAAATATTAATGTAGGTATTTCTAGAAAGGTATTTCATAGATGTGGTTGAAGTCTACATGCAGTTGACTTTAAGTAAGGGAGATTATCCTAGAAAATGTAGCCATGATTCAGTCAGATGAAAGGCCTTAAAAGCAGAACCAAGGCTACCATAAACAAGAAATTCCAGTTGTTGACAGCAGCTATAGTCCCTGACCTTCCAGTCGACCTTATGGATTTCAGACTCATGAACAGCCAACCTCCACATTGCAAAGGCCAATTTCTAGTAATAAATCTCCTGATTCTGTTTCTCTGAATAAGGTCAAACTCTGTTTAATACAGATGGATTTAAGATTCATTATCTTGGATTTCTATCATAAAAGATCCTGAGTCTAAATGAATCGTTGGTTCTGTTTCTTCAACAAATGAAACAAGATTTGGAAGTTGAGGAGATGGGAAGTCACAGGGCATCTGAGTGCTTCCTGAGTAATCAGTACATCCACATGCATTATCTCACCTCATCCTTACTAAGTCCCATGCAAGGTCACCGTATCCCCACTGTCCTCCAAAAGACTGAAAACTACAGAATCCAGTGATACATATAAGTTCACCCTGCTAATATGCAGCCAATTGAGGTTGGATTATGGATCCATTTGAGCCCAAAGAGAGAGCTTCCCATGCTGCTAAAGAAGATAAACATTTATATTCTTGTTGGTTTATTCTGTAAAGTTTGAACTAAAACACTATTATGGCAATAGAAAGTAAAGAGTAAATCAGCAAATAATCCAATTTATTTAAAGGATTGGGAAAAATCGGGAGGATAATCAAATTTTTCCTTAGGCATTGACAGAAACATAAAAATCAATTTTTATAACAGACTGTTGAATTTCTCAGAGGGATGCTGAAATAGATGCCTAAGTGACCCAAAGGGTTCATTTAATCCATTATAGGATTTGGGCTTCGATTTAAAGGGGAGAAAAAGGTGATTCACGTTCAACCAAACAAATCAAAGTCTGAAATGTAACCATCTGCCAATCTGGCACTTAATGTTTTATCCAAAAATACCTCCCAGTTATCTTTCTATCCTCAGAGCCTCTTCCTTTAAGAAATTCACCTTGATTATTCCGTGTCTTTAAAGTGCTGAAACTGAACAGTCAAAATCCCAGTTCCATTTAAGCTTGCTTCCCTTGGAGCCCAGGGCAACCTGTTACTTAAATATAACAGATGAATTTCACTGTGTTTCAATGATTTGGGTGACATTTCCATGACATTCACAATATGTCTATAAATTAGAAGTGCTATAGTTTTAACACAAAATGAATAAAATGATCAAAAGAATCCTCCAGTTACTGCCTTCCCCTGGAGGAGGGAAGCCAACCTGATTGTTATTCTCTACGTACATCAAGTTATACACAGAAGCATGAGGAAAGTGCTAATAAATTGCCTTTTCTCATTATATTTTGGTTACTTTTATGTACTGTAATTCATGTAATTACTCACTGTCTTCTATAGTAGTTTATTACAGAAAACATTGATTAATCCATTGAAACCCTCAATTTACCATAATTTAGAAACCAGAAATTGTTTTCTAAATGTTAAGACTATAAAGAAGCAAATAACAACAGGGTTCCTTTGTGCTTTTATTTTTTTTTTCTTATTATTATTCTTTTTTTTTAAGAGGGAGAGAGAGAGAGAAAGAGAGAATTAGTTTTATTTATTTTTTCATCTGTTTTCTGTTTCTCCGACACTTAGTTGTGTATGTGGTGCTGGGGATCAAACCCAGGTCCTCACGCATGCCAGGCAAGCACCACAACTGCTGAGCCAGCACTCCAGCCTCATTTTCTTCTTATTTTAAAATTAAAAAAAAAACAATAGCATATTGTCTCCCATAATAGGAAATATAAACCCAATCTAAGGATAGTCATACATGAAAGACCAGATACCCCGGACTTGGGGGAGATGGCCCCTCCCAGGTTTGGGAAATAGGACTATGCTCTCTGAAGGAAATCTCCTTCCTCTCCTAGAGCACACTTCTGCAGGTACACTCTGTAGCCTAGCCACAAATAGGGATCTATGGTAATAAGAATCACAGCTCACACTTGCTTGGAATGTACTTTGTACTAGACCCTGATCTAAGCACTTTAGGAATACTAAAAGCAGATATTAATATTATCTCCATTTTACCAGGAGAAAATTAAGACACATTTAATTCTTACTCAAGATCATACAGCTAGCAAGTAATGGAGCCAGAATTCAATCCCAGGCAGTCTGCTTTTCAGTAGAACACATCTTTTTTCCTATTCCATCATAAATTATTTGCAAATTCTCTATCATTTTATTTATTTATTTGTATTTTTATTTTACTTTTTATAGTACAGGGAACCAAAACCAAGGGTACTTTACCCTTTATACTTTATTGAGTTACATCTTCAGCCCTTTTTTCATTTTTTATTTTGATATAAGTTCTTACTAAGTTGCCCAGGCTGGTCTCAAACTTGCAATTCTCCTTCCTTAGCCTCCAGAGTCACTGGGATTCCAGGTGTGCACAACTGTAACTAATTAAATCCTATATCGTTTCAGCAGTTGCAGTACCCAACCCATGTCAAATATTGAATATTGAATAATAGACTGGGAATAAAATAAAATACTATATAAACTTAATAGGGCAGTGGAAGGAGGGTGCATGAAAACAGATTAATCAGACAAATCACAAAATCTAGAACAAGAAATAGCTAGTAACAACGCAGGGGACAAGTTAGGCAGTCAGTGTAGGCAGAATGATGGGGGTCAATAAGGAGGGAATTGATTGACAGTCATTTTTTCTAAACAGGGCAAAGAGTATCCACTGTTAAAACATTTCTCCTACCCCAATGCTAACAAAGTCCGCTACTAACAAAAGTGTTTAGGAACAGGCATCTCTTCTGCTGATGAGGTGCTCCTGGGCCCAGGACAAAAGACTAGATCAGACCAGAGCTCCTGAGCCCTGCTCCCAGGCTTGAGGGAGGGAAGGCAATGATTAATCAACAGGGGAGAATCTTGAGAGACTATAAGAAAGATGAACTGGACCCCCATTTTGAGTTCTCAGCTCCGAGACTCCCTTCTCCTGGAGAAGTCTTTTCTATCCTTTCTTAAATAAACTGTTTACTCTCTTGCCTTGGTGTCCCTCAGTTTCATTCTTTGACTCCAAGAGGACATAAACCCAACATCCACATATCCAGCATCAGTAATCACCAGGGAAGCTCCCCTCTGTTAGATCCAAGGAAAAAAATGGAAAATACAACTGCCCCACCTAACACAGGCATAGAATTCACAAGTCCAGCTTTTCCACCCATAGGAAAACTACTAAATTAATAAAACAGGGTGACACATTTCTCAAACTTCACAGCAACAAAAATTCAAATAAAAGGGATATTCTACTTAGTCATCTAATAACTATAAAATGCAGTTCCCAGAACACTCAGTTCCCAAAGCATTGCAGTAACCACTGTTGAGATTGAATATACTTAGCTTTTGTAATGTTGGGTGTGACAGTTGCAGTGTTTGCCTTGGGTGCTGAGTGAAGCCTTTGTGAGTCAATGTCATAATGCTATCTTGTCACTTGTACTTTGGAATTCTTATCTGCTACTTCCAGTTAAGGAGGAAAGGCCTGAAATGTGTGTTTTTAAAATACATCCAGGACAACACTTCTATTTTGGAACTCTTCACTGGTTAAATAAAAAACCCTCCAACAGCTGCTAGATAGGAGAGGAATACCAATCATTTCAGAAGCTGAGAGACTTCAGCTCTTGAAAAATAAGCCCATTCAAAGCTAGCTAGGGCTACAATACTCCAGTTGAAATGCTAAAGCTGGGCTGCATTTCTTGTCATCACTAAGACCGAACGTGGAGAGCACCTGGAAGTATGTAATTTTCCTTGAACGTTATTATGGAGTGCCTTCATTTTCTGAAGGAAAGATTTCTTCTTGCTTATATAGTATCTGTAGCCTCATTCTTGTGCAATGCCCTCTCAACTTCCCTGGAATGATTATAAAGTTGTACCTCTACAAGCTCTTTTATACAATGGACTTGCCAGAGAAATCAGACAGTATTGAAATTCATCTTGCACAATCTATGAAATAGGGGCTATGTGGCCAGAGCAGCACATGGCATGAGGTATACTTCCATTTTTTGTGTGTGTCCCTCTGCATTTATTTGGTAAAATTTCAGAAGGAAAATGCATTTGCCAGAGGGCAGGTTATTTTTGCTTCTTCGAGTGAGCAAAGATGCTGAAAGTTTTTCAACTTTCTTTGTCATTATCTAAATCTCACCATCCCAGACACTGAGCCCCACTCTCTATGTTCAGTGGCGGGATTCTTCCTTAAATTGTCCTTAGTCTCAAGTGTTTCTGGAGGGTGCTTTGAGGCAAGTTGAGATCTTTCAAAAGCACAGCTAGTTCTAAAACACTCCTACAGTAAGACCCAAAAAGAAGGCAAAAGACTTTTTTTTCAACATTGCTCAAAAATCAGCAATCCAGCCTCTTGCACTCTTCCTGTATATCGTTTCTACCATTGTTTTCAAAAGTATAATTCCTAGACTCTTTAGCATCCTCAAGCTACAAATCTCCTTTTTCTTGCCTTCAAGAGAAAGTTCTTAAAATGATAATGAACATTGGATGACTTTACTTCTTCATCTCCCATTCAATTCTATACATACTGCTATCTTTTTGGCTTTTACCACTTGAGAAACAAAACAAAACTGCTTTTGTTCTCCTCAGAATTCAATGTCCTCTTCAAGTCACCCAAAGGCACTTGATACTGTTACCCACTTGGAGTTACCAACTGCTTCTCCTCTCTGGCACACTTCCTCCTCAACTCTGTCCTCTGACTCCTCTCCTTGTTACTGTAATTGTTGGGATGCCCAAGTTTGGCCTTTTCTCCTGTCCTCTGACTTGACACTCTGGTCCACAGCCACCTTCTTCACATTCATGGTTACCAAAACATCTGCATGCTGATGACTCCAAAATCTGTTATCTCCAAATCAAACCCTCTCCTGAGACTCAAGCGCATGTGAGCAACTGTAATCCCCATCCAGATGTTCCACAGAATCCTGAATTCAAGCTAAAACTTAACCTACCGCTCCCTCCTCTTCTGTAGGTACTCATAAAACAATGATCCACAAAATCAGAAAGCTAAGACTTCCCTTGCCTCACTCCCAGGGCCTCATTATTTCTCTCCAAAAAACTGATAGGCTTCCATCATCTAGACGCTGGCATCGCCCACCTCTTTTAAAGTAGAGCCCTTTAAAATTAAAAGCCCCAAATTATTTTCCCCCAAACTCCCTGATAAAAATTGTTATAAGTTTCACTTTGGTTTATAACTCTGGTTAAGTGAATTACTATTTTTATAATTGTGTTGCATGTTGTGTTGAAACAGATATTCCAAAATTTCGGAAAGTTTTAAAAATCCAACATGATTACATCCAATTCTGATGTAATCATGTCTGTGGCCTTAATATATTATAAAAGCAAAATTGTTTTGCTGAGTTACTAAACTCTGTGATTATAATACCTTATGTATTGTTCCTAGTCATGAGCCATGCCTTTATAGTTAATAGGAGGCAATCGTGCTTTGCTTGTCTTCCATCTCAAAACTAAAGTTAAAGGTTTTAACATAAGACCTGTATAAGACTAGCTATTTTAAAAGGTTTTATCACTTATACTGTTTGCATTATGACTTAGTTTGCAAAATACATTTGAGATTATATATTTGAGTATATATACATATACATTCATGAACATATATATCATAACATATATATGTTTTCAATGGGTAAAGTAACTTTCATTCTTATAGCTAACTCATAAACTGTCACTTCCCTTACAACTTAGGACCAATCAGATCAAAGAGCAGGACAACACTCCCGCTTCATGAAACCAAAGCACTTGACAAATAATCTGCAATATCTCCAGAGAAAATCATTCTGAGTCTGGAGGTTGCAGAAAGAGCTCTTACAAGTGATTACTAAAGTCCTTCCCCTAGATGGAGCTATTTTGGACTTTGCCTTCTTCAAGGAAAAGCATATGGCTCCTTATGTTTCAGAGTTCCTTGATGGGATCTACACTCCAACCCACAATAAACTGCCAGCCAGATGATGCAGTGCCCTGATTCCCTCAAGATTCGGGAATGAACTAAAAAGGGAGGGCGGTAACAGAACCCCTTCAAAGTTAGCCCCAAATTATTTTTTGCCCCAACTTCCTGGTAAAAGTCATTTTTCTCTCTGAACTTCCTTGTGCTAAGAATGGAAACTGAGAAGTTGTCTCCTGGCCCAGGCACACAGGGATTGTGACATATTCTCTGGCTAACTCAGCCTAAATCTGCATATATATATTTCTTAGCTTTAGTTTCTATGAATTGTAGCCACTTCTATAGGACTGGCAGAGACAAATTAGCTGCTTCTCCCTAGTTTTGGTCAAACTGCATTAAATTCACTTTACTTTTTACATCATTTGCTATTTCTTATGTGGGCAGGTGACCAAATCCAGCAAACTGGGATCCAGGCAGTTTTACTGGCTCATCTGTTGGCAAAACTTCCATTCTCAATGGTCTCCCACGCACAAACTTCAAAGTTGGACATACATAGCTATCTGGGACTCCTGCTCCTGCCTGCCTTTAAAGTGATGTCTGCACAAACTGTGTCTCCTGGCTGCTCCATACCTTCAACCCTTCCTCATATGCACTTTCTTAGCCTAGTGCTCCCTCCCATTGCCCTTGAAAACTAACTCATTCTTCAGGAATTGATTCAAAGATTTCTCTCTTAGCCCTTCCACCTCTTGGAGAAGAGCTAAGAGCTTCCTCTCAGGCCCTCTCAGTATCTTGTTAATCCCTCCTTTCTAGCATTAACCACTTCGTTCCATCTGCTCCTACTGCAAAGAGCAAGAATGAAGGTTTGTTCATCTTTACAACCCAAATGCTTATCCCATGCCTCATACATAATAGTAATTTGATAAATGCTTTGAAGCAAAATGGCACAAGGGATGAACAGTATAATTTTCTACCTCTCAGAAAACATGCTTATCTATATAAATATGAGTTGTTTCCACTTGGAATCCCCATTTTAATCCCAGATATGCATAAAGCTTAATTCTTCTGTCCAAAGAAGGATTCTGTCTGGTTGTTTTAGGCACATTTTAAAGAAATGAGAACTTCTAGACAATCCAGTGTTACCTTCATTCAGCTAATCAGAAGTCATGTGCTGGACGACATTATCAAAGCTGAATCTTACTAAAGCAGGAGAAATCTGAAGTCAACAACCTTTTCCTTTCCTATCTGATGAACAGATACCATCACAATGTGAGTTTATCTGATTCTGCTACCAACAGATCATCTTGACATGGAATTTCCCTGACAGAATCCAATGGCATGGAAAGTTTCCTAGTTTTGTGACATTTGCCTTTCAATGTTACGAAACCCACACAGGGATAACATTCAAAAAAATCTCTAATGAGTCTTTCAATATGTCAAATAAGTTTTTCATACCCTCTTTACCTAATTATTAAGAAGTTCTGTACAAGTTCTGTCTCTCAGAAGTCTAATTATACTCCAAAGTACCCAGTCTACCATACAGTGGACCACCTCTACCATTATACTACAAGAAAAAAGTTCCAAACTGAATCAAAGGGTTTCAACAGTCTGCCTTAATACCATAAGAGTAAGAATTTTCACATATTTTCTTTTCCTTTTCAGAGTAGCAGAGTATCTGATATAAAGTCACATACATGTGGTTTGAGTTGAAAGAATTTTGAAGTTCCACTATATAATACCATAAGTACATTTATAACCAATTCCCACCTACTCTCACTCCAAAAACAACCCAAATATACAAATGCATTTTCTTTCTCACAAACACCCTTTTATGGGGTTAGTGTGCTTATTGTTAGAGGCATTTTTTGCCTTTGTTGGTGCTGGGGATCAAACCTAGGACTTCATACATGTTAGGCAAGAGCTTCATCTCTGAGCTATATCAATGGTCCACTTAGAGGCATTTAACCACCTGTGGTGTTAAAGAAAAGCTAAACTACCTGTTTCCCAGAAGAGAGTCTAAATCATGTAGTTTAGACTAGGCACACACCAGGATCAAATCTGGAGGTGATTCTGACACCTAGATATAAAGAATCTTGCCAGGAGTGGTGGCACATACCTGTAATTCCAGTGACTCAGGAGACTGAGTGTATGAGGATCATAAGTTCAAGGCAACTTAGGGGTCTCTGCAACTTAGCAAGACACTGTCTCAAAATAAAAGAAATAAAAAGGCCTGGTGATATAGCTCAGTGGTAGAGCTCCCCTGGGTTCAATCTCTAGTACAAAATAAAATTTAAAAACTGATATACAGAATCAAAATGCTGTGACCTTCAAGTAAGTTAAGCTGCCAGACATGCCTCCTAAACATCACAAACTTAATAATTTTGTTGACATTCTAAACTTCTGGCTTTTGAATGTTTATTAACAGAATATAATACTTGTCAATCATTGTAAACATATTTTAAGCATCCTTTTATATAAATGTCTTATGTTTGAATGATTTTTTGATTTTTATGTATACTACACTTTCTGAGAACTTGTCATACAGTAGGAGTGTATTATTTAAGAAATAATTTATATTCTGCCTTGAAGTTTGTTCTGGTCAACTTGGGCTGCTATCACAAATTGCCATAGATTGAAAGGCTTTTAAACAGCAAAAATGTATTTTCATAATTCAACAGGCTGGAAAGTGTGCAGTCAGGATGCCAGGGCTATCAGGTTTGGTGAAGCCCTCTTCCCAGCTTGTGAACAGAACCCTGCTTGTTGTGTACTCACATAGTGGACAGCAGAGAGAGAGAGAGTAGCCTCTCATGTCTCTTCTTCTAAGGCCACTAATCCCACTTAGGAGGGCTACACCCTCATGACCTAATTACCTCCCAATACCATCACTTACTTGCAAGTTAGGATTTCAACATATGAATGAAGCAAAGGGAATGTAAACTTTCAGTCCATAGCAAAGTTGCAGTGATTTCCAAAGAGGAAAACAACCACAGGCCAGAATATAAGCAACCCAGAAAAGAATTTGCAGTGTAAGAGCCAGAATTCATTCTAATTGAACACAGAAACTTAGTGCTCATTACAGGCAGAAAGAAGGAAATGGATGTGCTCGTGCTAACTTACAACAGATGTCACACTCCCTAACAAACAATTATTTCTTCTACCTCATGCTAGACAAGAGCTGCCTTTGCCTTTCAATTTAACTCCTCCAAAAAAGAGTACATTTGCTTTTTGGCCCTTAACCTTTTAAGCCAACTGGATATTAAAAGATTTTAATGCTTGCTCTGAAATCAGGCACATTAAACTTGCAAAAAAGCATGTGGGCATTAGCCGTTATTGTCCAAGGTTGTTGCAATTCTCTCCTTTCTTCACATCCATTATCTGCTAATGAGTGTTAAAGAATTCTCTTCCTTCAAAATGACATCTTGAGATTACACATAGTGACCCAATTGAACAGATATGATAATAACTTCAAATCTCAAATTGTCATTAAGGGAGGAAAAAAGGAAAGAGAGAAGATGAGATACGAGGTTTTAGCTATTTTTAAAAAAGAGATTATTTGAAGAAAATATGTGAATAGGTGGTTACCTGTTACATTTTTTTCTGTTCTTTTTTTTATGTTCAAAATAGCTTATTACTTAATACTGAAAAAATTTAACTACGTTCCATTAGACAAGCCAAATGGCAATCCTAGTAAGATTTACAGTCTCTCACCCTTTAAAGTTCTACCTTTCTTGCTTTGCTAATCCCCATCCCTGATTAAGCTACTTTTTTATTGTCATACTTCAGTACCACCCAGCATAGCCATGAAACCATTTTTTTTTTGTTCCAATTCAAATTCACCCAACCAGCCTAAGATTATTGATTATTTAGCAATTTGGTTTTTCCCTCTATTTTAATCAATTAGTATCATGTACCCATTTAAGCTATCTTAAACCCTTTCTGCTTTGCTCAGACAACTCCCTTACTCCATTTCCTGAAAAGATCTTTGAAAAATTTACTACTTTTCCTAAGCATCTTAGCTTCAGTGGGGATTTTCAAGGTAAGTGTCTTCAGCTTATACTTCATACAACAGTCAAATTTTTCAAAGAATCTCAGAAATGGTACCATTGTTTGATCTCTCACACATTGGAATTAGCAATATGAAGGTCATGGAAGAGTTCAGTGTATGTTTTGATATTGCATCAAGCATTTGTGCATGGTGGACAGCCCTGAGGCCCAAAGATCACCCACTTCTTAGTGTTCACACCTTTCCATAAAATCCTCCCTTTCTGTGCAGAAGAGGTGACTTGCTTGTCAAAGGACATGGGATGTGACTCTCATCTTTATATCAAATCACATAAAAATTTACCATGCAGTTGGAGTGAGAGACACTGTTTCCTGTCTTGATTAAGCAAGAATCCCTATTGAATAAGCCATGCAGCAAGATACCAACCAGAGGGCCCTCCAGCCAACAACCCAAAAGAAGCCTGGGCCTTCAGTCACTCACCCTCAAAGAAACAAATTCTGCCAGCAAATTAATGAGTTTGGAAGCAGATTTGCCCCAGCCAAGTCTCCAGGAGATAATGTAGCCATATCAACACTGTGGTTACAGCCTAAGAAGACCTTTGACAGAGCACCCGGCCAAGCCAGGCTCATCTCCTGAGTCATGGAAACAGAAATGTACATCATTTTATGAAGGTTTGTGATAATTTATTATGCAGCAATAGAAATTTAATACACTGGCCTAGACTATTTTTTAAGAAAAGAAATGAAAATAAGGGGAAGAGGAAAGGAAGGAAGGAAAAGATGTATAATCATACCTTTCAGGAAAGGTAAAAGCAAGAGAAATGTAGAATCCTCAACCAAAGAAGCAATCAGTGGCACTAGAATATGAATGTTTGAAAAAGAATTCCCTTGGAGCTTCTGCTCTAGGAAAAATGGTTCAATGGTTTTACATAGGGAGTGTCATGGAATTTTGTCTGTACTTAATAAATAGGAACAAATACAGATTTAGTTTAGGAGTCTAGCAGTGAGCACAATAAAGTACTTACTGTGGGCCGGTGCTACTCTCTGAACTTTGTATGTATTGCCCCATTTAATCCTCCCAACCTACAAGGTGGGATTATTGCGACCCCATTTCAGAGATGAGAATATTGAAGCATATGACTGTCAAGTGATTTGCTCAAGATCACGCAGCAAGTAACAGAGAATACTAGTACTGAACTCTATGCAGTCTCATTCCAAAACCTTAGCTCTTAACCAGCACCACAGTGAGGAGAATGCAGGTCAGCGCTGCCTGGGAAAGGGCAGCAAGGGTCACAAAGACAGAGATGGAAGGAACAGTGGAGAATCAACAGTGGTCACACACTGCAAGGGTAAGAAGAAAATAGGTACCAATATTTTGTATAAAAAAATGAATTGAATCTTTTGTATAGCATCAAAGATAAATATCAAATGATCTTTGAGCAAAGAAATTATGTCCTTGGGCAGAGGATAGTGGCAAAAAAATAAAAAATGGAATGGAATCAAAGGATGGTCAGCTAAACTTAGCCAATGTGGGAAAATTAAAATCAGACCAGAACAAAAGCAATTTCTCTAAAGGTTTTCACAAAGAAGCTAGAAATGTATATCAAAAGCTACTGTCCAGTTTACTACTTTGTGGTATTGAACTGTATGAACTCAAGTAATTCTCCTTCCAAACTGGGGATTCAGGCATTTCTCCACAAGCTCTTCTGTTGCTTAATAAAGCTGTGAATTAAAGAACTCATCGTACTATTGTAGACAGACAAGTGGATTGAAAGAAGTCTTGAGATTCTTACAGTGAATGTTGTGGTAATTAGAACAGGCAAAACCATTTAACCAAGTCTGTCATCATGGGGCATACTTCTGCCCAGTTACATATACTTTATGCTAGAGTTTAGATCTTAAATGTGCCCCAAAGGCCCAGCTTGAGTGACAGGAATCCAAAGACATAGGCATAAGTAGAGCTGATAATCAGTAACCAGGGAAAGTGGGTCATTAAAGGGAACATGTAGGTGGAAGCAGACTCAAGTGTAAGCCACATGTGGAGTTAGCCTGTCAGCCTTTGCTTCAGAGCTGCTTTTGCCAGGTTCAGCAAATTCTTGATCAGAAACTAGCTTGCTCAGCTAGACATCTACACACAGTAGTCTCGTCTCCTGTCCTATCCTCAATACGTAAGAATTCCAGGAATATCTTCCTTAGCTACCTCACCATGCTGCTGGATTTGTATCCCTCCAAACATCTTCATAAGAGTGCCCAAATGAATACAAAGTCTGTGCTTCAAGTCTTCTCAGGATATCCAGCTTACAACCTTGTTTTTCCTTCACAAAAGACAAACATTGCTGAGGTGTTTAAGTACCTCCAGTGACACTGGATCCATCATCAAAAGGATGTTTAACAGGCTTTCAAGTACTTATTGATTTCTGGGTCAGTGTGGGATGATGAAGAACTGTTCAGCCCACAGACACTTTACTTGATGGGGTTGGAGGAGTTCTCACCCACTTCATGCATGTAACTGGTCAGGATCTCTGAATTGCCCCCTGGATGTGAAACGATTGGTCAACAGAAAACATGTCTCAGAAATGTGGCTTCAGAAGTTGCATAATGTTTCCTAACTAGAGCCACATGGGTGAAATCATATTATATTTCAAGAGAATCTTCGTGATCCTCCGGCTTGTTAGCCTTCTGCTCCTGGCTGGGATCAATTGCTGCTCATATTGAACCCCAACCCAGTTTTGGTTCCAAGACTTTTGATCTGTTCTTATCCTACTGTTTCATTTTTAGTTCCTATCTAGCTATACCCTGTATAATCTGTACACAATTTAGGCAAAAACTCAGACCTGCTATTGATCTACTGAAACTTCTTAGTCCATGATACATCTTTATACCAAATATAATGAAAAAGCTTCTATTGTTCTCAGCATACCTGTTTGAAGGTTTGACCCCCATGACATTTCCTCCTTCTATGAACTGTTTCCATCAGAAAAACCTCTTCTCAGGTTTTTCACTGACCTCTTACTTTTCCCAATTATTTATCTCTTCCACTTGTACCTCTGACTACCAACAACTTCTTTAGTTCTCTGCTCTTTCACATTATTCACCTCTGGGATTTGGTAACCATGCCTCTGGCATCAGCTCAAATGCTAATGCCATAATCTATATCCCTGGCTAAGAAACTCAGCTGGGTTGCCTAATGAACATTTCTACTTGTATTATCAATGAGAATCTCAATATCAATGCCAAAATCAGTCATTTCTATCTTTTTTCCCAACAGCGGAACTCACCTAGCTATCCCCAGTGAATAATCCAAACCAAGTGTTGGAGAATTTATCCATCTGTGACAATCATTCCAGTAAGTCAGGCTACAAATTCCAAACTTTCTACCTTCTTAATCATTTACAGTCCATTCTTTTCTCTTAATTTCCCAGCTACCTTACTTTAGCCTATCACCCACCTCTTGCTCAGATTTCATTGGTATCATCTAACAGATTTCCCTGCTTCCAATCTGACCTTCCTCAAAATTATCTTCCACCCATGTATCTGAATAAATTTCCTAAAACACAAATTCATCTCTTGCATAAAGTTCCATGATGCCTCTTGATAGCTTTCAGAGAAAGGTTGAAAGTCTTTGTTTAAACCCCAAATTCATAATAAGCTTCTGGCTACTTCTCTGATCCCCATCTCCTAGAATTCTCCAAATATTGGCCCTCTTCTCAGTTATACAAACCTTATTGTAAATCTCCGAATGAGTCTCTAACCTCCATCTAGAATGGAATTTCCACCCACCCAACAACTCCCTTTTTTGTCTACTTTCTATTTATTTTTGAAACTTGGCTCAGCTATCACCAGCTCCAGGATACCATTCCCAATTTGCCTCTGCCCTAACTGGTCTGGGTTGGTTTTCCTTTCTAAATTCCTCTATCAGAAAATTTAGGATTCTACCCTACCAGATTATCCCCTTTTTTAAAGGTCCTTAAAAACAAATGTTTATCCATCAATTCATCCCTAGCATTAGGCATAATATCTGGCATGAAGAAGGCACTTAATAACTTGTTTTAAAAATGAAAGAGAAGGAGGAAGGAAAGGGAGAGAAAGGAGGTAGTTTGTAAAACATCTTAGAAACTGAATTTCCATTTGATTAATGGGAGACAAATGCATCTAGAAAGTTAATGGTCTAAAAACTGCCCACTTAAATTAAGCAAATTCTGGGGCTGCTGGATATCAATCAATAAAATGAAACCTAACTTCAAGAAGATCAATCTGCCCCTAGTTGATAAAATTGCCCCAAGATAGCAAAAATCCTGTTCCATTCACATCTTACAAGAAGACTGTTAAGGATAAGAAAAGCAACCAAAGGGATTTGAGGAAGGGTTTGAGACTTTTATTTAATAAAAGAAACACCATAATGGAATTTCTTAAGGTCATTTTAATCCAAATCAATTCTGAAATTAAAATGGCCACCCTATATTTATGATGGTATCTATTATGGATTATTTTTTTATGAATGTACATGTTCCTGTGTCTATGTATCTGGTTATTATTAGAATTTGCCTATTTATTTTAAATAGAATCATTCAGAATCTAATGATTAATGGATGTGTTGAAATGAGATAATGTTCCTTTTGATGCTTTATCCTAAACTTCCTCCCTAAAGCTGTGAATATATAAAAATAATAGCACACTTTATGTTTCATTCCAATTTCTGAATTAATAGATACCCTAAATTCCTTGCCATTAACTTAACACAACCAAAAATGAACTTACCTTTCCCCTGTTCTTTTTTTTTTTTTTTTTGAGAGAGTCAATTTTATTTATTTTTTCATCTGGCCTTCGTTTCTCCAACATTTGTGTACGTGGTGCTGGGGTTCAAACCTTCCACATGCCCAGCAAGCACTTTAACCACTGAGCACTCCTCCAGCCCTCCCCTGTTCTTTAAATAGCCTTCCCCAACTGAGCCTCTAGTTCTGTTATCAACCTTCTTATAATCCCCCAGCCTCCAAACTCAAACTAACTTTGAACTCTCCTTCTGCAACCTTGCCCCCAACACATACACATACAATACATGGCCCAGCCTTGTAGAATATAATTCTAAAATTAGTCTTAAATTTGTCCCTAACATTTTATTCCCATTGATGACATAATTCATGCTTTAATTCCTAATCTATGCTATTATTTTTCTAATCTACACTATTTTGTTTCCTAATCTATACTATTTTTAAATCTGTACTATTTTCTTATTTATACTATTACAACAACCTTTTAACTTCCTACTTTGTCCCTTTCCACTTCAATGTAACACCATGCTGCCAAAATAATCTTCTGAAATCTGTGTTTATGAAGCACAGTTCTGATTTTGTCACTCCATGGCACTTTTAAAAATATCAAATGAAGATAAAATGTCACAAGTGAAAATATTTTTGATACTCACAATTGCTTACTTAAATAAAACCCGAATGCCTTGTCATGACATTCAGAGAATCATAGCATCATAAAATTACTGAAAATGAACTTAAATATCATCTTGTTCCAGGTTCCCCCAAGCATTATCATAAAGTATCCTTTCCTGTCTTATCTTTCTACCTTTAGCACATCCTGTACTCCAGTCAGATTAAATCAATTATCATATTCATATCTTTGACATTTCTGCCTGGAGTTCCTTCCCTTGAAATCTATCTGTCAAAATGTACTCATCTTTTTAAGTTCCAGGTCAAATGTCTTCTCTTTCATGAATGCTTCCCCGATCCTTGAAAATTAAAAATCAGGGGCTGGAGCGGTGGCTCAGCAGTTACAGCGTCTACCTGGCATGTGAAAGGACACGGGTTCAAACCCCAGCACCATGTACACAACAAAGTGTCAGAGCAATGAAAGCCACATGAAAAACTAAATAAAATTGATTCCCTCTCTCTCTGTCTCTCTCTTTTAAAAAAAAAAAGAGAGAAAATTAAAAATCATCTCTCCTCCAGCTTTTACAATTATGCTTAATACTTTCTTAAGCATCCTACTATCTATTATAAATACAATGAATATCTTCCATCACTCTCACTTTCTGAGAACTTTCTAAGGATGGGGACCTTGGTTTATTTATTTTATCCATCTGTGTATTTTGTCCTACTCTTTAAAAAAATAAATTACTATTTCTAAGCTATAATTTTTCAGTGGCTTTGTTTATTTGGGTTTTTGTTTGTTTTGTGGGGGTTGTTGTTAGTGGTGGTGGTGTTTTTTGGCACTAAGGATTTAACCCAGGTGTGCTTTACTCCCAAGCTATACCCCAGTCCTTTTTATTTTCTATTTTGACCAGGGTCTCATTAAATTGCTTAGGGCCTCGTTAATCTGCTGAGGCTGGCCTCAAACTTGTGATCCTCCTACCTTAGCTTCCCAAGCCACTGGGATTACAGTTTCAATGGCAGTTTTTTTTTTTTTTAAAGAAAGCATTGTTAGAAATGAAAATTATAAAATTTCAACTGAAATTTCATGTTTTAACTACCAAAAACAAGCATTATCTTAGGAAAGAAAAGTGCTGACCCTAGATCTACATAAAGCACGAACTAATGTCAGATTCTGAAGCAATTTAACTTGATAAATATTTATAAAGCATCCACTACGTGCAAAATGTACTATGCCTTGTGCTTCAGAAATACAAAGACCCAACCCTGTTCTTAAAGAAGAACATAGTCTAATAGGACAAAACAAAAAACAAAATTTCACATAACCGTAATATCAGGGTAAGTGCCATTTGAGTAAAAATATGCTGAGGAGACTTAAATAAATGTAAAACTATGAGGAAATGCCCATGGAAGGGGCAGAAGCATACGGACCTTCAAGTTTTTCAGGTTGGTTTGGATCCTGACTGACTTCATACAAGTGGAGCTTCTGTGGGTGAAATATTTAACTGTGCTATGTTTTGGACTTCTCATCTGTAAAGGGGGAATAACACATATGCTTGGCTAACCTTCCTACAACATAGTAAGTGCTCAAAACAATACTTCCCTCATGAATTTCCTAAAGATATACAAAAATACCAAGAAATTAACCATGTTCTGTGTTAACTTTAGTTCCAAGTATCAGATACGAAATAATTTTAATCCTCTCATCACACTTCAAAATGGCACCCGTAGGAAAAGATGAAATTATATCAATGGTAATTAAAAGCCACAGTTCTGGGGCTCTATCATAGCCAGGGATGAATCACTGAAGAGACTGTAAATCTATTTTTTGTAGATGATGATTTCAGTTTGGGGTAGTAAAATCAACTGCCATTAATCTAGTATATCAGAGTCACTTCTCCCCGGTTTCTTATGATGATTAATAATTGAGGCCATATCTCACAGTTATAAATATGCTTCAGCCCTGAAATGTTCCCAATAAATTTACCATCTTTCTCAAATGGATGTTTTACTGTCAGAATGCAGTTTCTTTTTACTATTACATTGGCATTGAGCAGTAGGAGTTTAAGCAAGCCCAGTAAAAGCACCAAAAGGGGTATTTTATAAGGTTTCAACAGGCCATCATCGGAAACTCCACTTTTAATAAGAAGTATGAGTCTTCTTGCTGCCTGATGCCTAGCTGCTCTGGACCCTCTTTGGGGCACAAACTTACCCAAATAAAAGAAAATCAAGCATCCCTCAGGCTGCAAACATAATCAACCCAAGCTGACATCAAACTTAGCAACATACTTAACTACTTTAATAATTCTTTTTTAAAAACAGTGTCATTGCCTTGAGCTCTATGGTACCCCTAAACCAAGCTAGATTCTGCAAAGAGTCAAAGAGCCATTTGGTTGTAGCTCAGTTAGTAGAACTCTTGACTAGCATGCACAAGGCCCGAGTTCAATCCCCAGAACTATAATAAATAAATAAATAAATAAATAAATGCAAGCCATTGGAATTTACTATTCATAGGACGGGAAATCTACATTGTAGATCTCAATCTGTTCTTAACTGCCTGATTACCCTCCACCAAAGACATCTACTCAATATGATTCAATAAGCATTAGCAAACTCTTTGTAAACCAGGAATCCTGCAGGGTATTGAGTATGAAAACTCAAATGAGTCAAGGTATATTTTAAACACTTACATTGGAATGTTTGAAAATGGAAGTAGAGAAATTACATTATAGGCATGTGTTTTTAGAAGTAAACTAAAATGAGATTTCATAACAATGTGTAAAGTACCTTCCTTGTAAGTGCTGTCAATAAAAAGCCTGAAAAAGATGGCATGTGCTTTCCAGTCCAGGGTGTCTAGACAGAAGAGTCAGGTCACCCACTTGAGCCTATCAGCACCGATTATTATCTGGGCAACTCTCTCCTGTGCCCTGCTCTGAACATAACGGAACAATGTGGTCCCTGCCCTGAAGGCTAACAACTCAGGCTGCAGAGACAGCTTGTTCTGACACACTTCTAAATAAGCTCCAAATGTACAAGAAAGAAACCAGATCAAATCTAAGGAAAGAGCATCTGCAACACAGTAAATCTATGATGACTCACTGACCTAACTTACAACCTAAAAAAAATCATTTTTCTTCCAAAGACAACTAATGTACTCATAGCCACCACCGTGCCAAACATACAGCTTGATGAATCAGCTGTTACATGATCCAACATAATGTGGTTTTAAATAACTCTGAAGAATATTTCTTAGTCTCTGAAAAGAATTTGTATATTTTAGGTGAGGTCTGCACAGTATCTTAAAAATACTTCATTAATTCAACAAACAGCTACTGAATTTCTGCTACATGCACAACACAGTGCAAGGTATTAGACAGCATAAATTTAAAAAGGTCTGCCCCAAAGGCATTTACTATCAAAAGCAAAATTTACAAAGTTAGAACCTAATACTTATTACTTGCTTCTGATTGCATATATTTATATTAATTACATAATTAGATGCAATCATACTACAAACAAAAGAGACTGAATTTTATTTCAAGAACACTCTCATCACAAGATGAAAAAGAAATCAGTACGTGAGCCAAATGCCAGAAGCCAAAAATTCAATCTAAGCTATCAATACCCAAAAAGACCACAAAAGGCCAACCATAAAAGCTTATGACTGAGTAAAAGAAGTGGTCAACACACACTTTATAGAAAGAAACTGTAGCTTCTGAAGTACCATAAGATCTTTTTTTTTCTTTTGGTACTGAGCATTGAACTCAGGGGCGCTTAACCACTGAACCACATCCCCAGCCCTTTTTTATTTTTTATTTTGATACAAGGTTTCATTAGGTTGCTTAGGGCCTCACTATGTTGTTGATGCTGGTCTCAAGCCTGTGATACTCCTGCCTCACCCTCGAATGCCACTGGAATAGTACCATTAAGCTTTATGTATGGAGGGAAACTGAAGGATTGTCTGATACAACTCCATGGTTTTCTGAAACTATTTTTGAAATTTCTCTAATTTATTTTTAAATGATACATGAAAACATAAAAATTATACGAGGCACCATGTGATGTTTCAATACATGCATACTTGTGTAATGTCTAAATCAGGGTCATCATATCTGTCTCTTCAAACTTTATCATTTCTTTATGGTAAAAATATTCAAAATCCTTTCTTCTAACTTTTTAAAATATATAGTACATAATCATTACAGTCACACTACTATGCAATACAACACAGGATTTCTTACGCTTATCTAAGTATAACTTAGTATGTATTGATCTACTTTTCCCCATCCCTCCCTGAATTTCAATAAATTTTTAAAAATTTAAAACACTGGACACTGCTAATGTGTCAAAGGAGACTCTGATCCTTTTTCATATAACTAAGTATTTGCTTTCTCCACTACATATATCCCCAAAATACCAACATTTTACAAAGCTCAACATATTATATCTTCTGTTTACACTCTTCGAATGCCTTTAACTCTAAATTCAGAGACTACAATGGAAGACAAAGACATTCAAATGACCAAAGTGCTGGATGATGCGATGGCACTTCATCATCATTAGGGTAATATGTATTTCTTTAATTCTGCATCAATCCAGTTGGGAGGTAGGCAGAGTTATCATAGTGCAAAGCTCAGCCTGGTCAACTGGGTGCAGTCCTTACACATCCATCCAATTCCATATGCCCTGCTCCACCAGATAGAAACAATGTGTCTTGGTGGGTCTCACAAACACTGCCTCAAGCACTTGAACTGGGAAAGCCAACCATCCCCAGGAAATCTAGCAGGCTGGCCTGGGTGCTGCAGCTCAACACCCCTGCTTCAGTGCCATCTCTGAAGCCCTCCAGCCCAGCACCTGCTCTGCTATCTCTATGTCAGTGAGTGCTCCCATGAAATGAACACCCTTTCTGGTTCTCTCCTTTTAGCACCTTCTCCAAGTCCTGGTTATGATGAGTTGATTGAACAGTAGCATTCTGCTGCTCTCTTTAGACACTGGGATGGTCACAGATTCCAAGGAAGAAGACTTCTGCCTTTCTTCCCCTCCCCTCATCTTCCAATCACCTCGCCTGCTGCTACCCCTCAACAATATATCCCATCAGCCCAGATTCTTGTCCTTGGAAAAACAGTCTTTCTCCTCACTATTATACCAGTCTCTTCCCTCTGCCTGTTCAACTTCAGTCTTGTGTTTTTCTCTTCAATTTTTACCTAATATTTATTCACATTTGGCATTATGAAGGATAGGTATAAGCAAAGTAAATAAAAGTATTCTTCACACTTACATAGTTATTAACTCTCTTTGCAGAGTTATATCATACACATAATCCTCATTCCCACCCACCAAAAGGCACCATGATATCATAGATATTATATATATCATAGTAGGAACTTTAATCTCATTTCATGACACTCAATGAGATTATCAGTCATCCCAGAGTATTGAAGAACAGGATAGAAAAATTGCTAAATAATTTTAGTTAAAGGCAAATAATGGAATACAATACTCCTGATGTTTATAATATATATTTGTTGAAATGTGTGAGCAAGAAATTTGAACCAAAGAGAGAATACCTCCAGGTCTGACCTCCAGCTTCCAAGTTTCCAATGTTGAGCTAATAATGCTTGATAGTGTCAATTTACTTTCCAACCTGAGGCTAGATTACCAAAAAAAAATTAATCCAAAATATGGAATTTTACTGGGATTGTTGTATCGTCATTGTAAGGTGTTCCATAATTCACAACTATGCATTGTGGGAGGGGCAGGTTCTTTGGCTCTGAGACCCTCAAATGAGGTTGTGAGATCATCATTCTCCACCCTGTGCTCTTCCAGTGCAGGCTGTAGCTTCCAGCTGTGAGAGAGCAGGTCATGTGGAGAACTAGCTATAGGACTCGCACTGCCTTAGCTTTCTTTTCTCTAAAATTAACATGATAATAATAGTTCCCATCTAGATTGTTGCAATATGTATACATTATTATATGAAAATCACTTAAATCAGTATTTAGCACACTGAAAATATTCAGTAAAATTCTTTGAGACATACATATTGTTGGGGGAGTGATTTGAGGGAACATCCCAACACTTGAACAGTCTCCCATGCCTTTGACAGTAACTTCACTTGCCATTGAACACTGCTACAAAAAATATTAGACATATGAATTATTATTCATGGTTGTTCAGAAACTTATTCATACTAGGAAGAATTCATTGTAGATAACAATGTACACATATATGAATATACATGATCATTTTACTGCTTCCTAAGATGAGAGGTAACAGAATACTAAATTTTTTGAAGGAGCTGGGAGGCATCAATAGTGACCAAAGGTGATTTATCTCTAGTTCTATGAAACGTTGGTCAAGGAAGGGAGCTGAGACACAGAGAAGGTAGGACACCACAGGACCAGCAAGCAGCCTACCCACCCTACCTCACAGGTCTGATGGCTGGAGTCCAGATACTAAACTTAGGACTATTGATTTCATGGATAAAGCTGTAAGTAAGTCATGTCAAGACACACCAGTTTACCTTTCATTTTGTTGTTAGTTCATGACAATTACATCCTTTAACTTACCTGGGCTGTTTTAAATACCAACCATAATACCAGGTGAGAGCAGGTTAATTCTAAAACCATATCTTCTCTATGCTCTTAGTGTCTAGATCTAAAGATGAAAAGTGAGTAGACCATTAAAACTGGTGTTCCAACTTTGCTACCCTGGTTGATAAAAGGGTAAGGACAATCAGGGAGTTACTATAAGGGAAATTTTATTAAAACTAAAATTCAAATCCAATACAATTTTTTTAAAAGTTTTAAAGATCACAGGTAAAGAATTACTGTACAAAGCATATTACTTTTCCATTACTTTGAGTATGGAGACCACAAACTCTATCCTTTTATAACCCTAGAACTAACTAAACACCTTGTATTCAGTAGACCATTGAGAGCTGGGCATGGTAGTGAATGCCTATAATCCCAGGAACTTGGGAGGCTGAAGCAGGAGGATAACAAGTTGGAGGCCAGACTCAGCAATTCAGTGAGGCCCTAAGCAACTTAGCAAGATTCTGTCTCAAAATAAAAAATAAAAAGGGATGGGAATGTGGTTCAGTGGTTAAGCACTCCTGGCTCAATATCTGGTATACAAAAAAAAAAAAAAAAGAAAAGAAAAAAATAGGCCATTGAGAAAAAATTGCTGAGAGTAATGATTGCATACATATATATGAACAATTTATGACATACTCTACACATATATTGGTGTTCAGCACTTCAAATGCATCAAGTCTAAGCTTCACAACAACCCTAAAAATTCTCATCTCCCCTTCTAATCTGTTATGAGAAGCTAAATTTTTTAACCAAGGTGACAGAGATTAAAATTAACAAAACCAGATGGTGAGAAGATGGCGGTTATCCCAGGGACACTGACCCC
>PVKS010027754.1:0-27161 GCA_004027875.1 Aplodontia rufa
TGATTCCTCTGACAGGGGTCTCATATCCAGAATCTAGAAAATCCTCAAAAATCTGAACTACAAAAACACGAACAACCCAATTAATAAATGGGCCAAAGAACTAAATAGAAACTTCTCAACAGAGGACATTGATCAAGCCAGTGAATACATGAGAAAGTGCTCCAAATCACTAGTAATCAGAGAAATGCAAATGAAAACCACATTAAGATATCACCTCATGCCAGTCAGAATGGCAAAAATGAAGAAAATAAACAATAATAGATGCTGGAGGGGCTGTAGAGAGATAGGCACACTAACGCACTCTTGGTGGAGCTGCAGACTGGTAGAGCCTCTCTGGAAAGCAGTGTGGAGAATCCTCAAATAACTAGGGATGAGCCCACCATACCACCCTGCTGTTCCTCTCCTGTGTATTTTTCCAGAGGATTTAGAATCAGCACATTATAGTGACACAGCAATATCTATGTTCATAGCAGCTCAATTTACAATTGCTAAATAATGGAAACAACCCAGATGTCCCTCACAGGATGAATGGATCCAAAAACTGCGGTACATATATACCATGGAATTTTACACAGCAATTAGAAACAATGATATTGCAGCCTTTGAAGGTAAATGGATGGCTATGGAAGAAATTATGCTGAGTAAAATCAGCTTAACCCACAGAACAAAGGGTCCATTGTCTCCACTCATCTCTGGAGGTTGAAACTAGATCCTGGCCATTGAGAAAAGTGGTCTATTATCATGAGTTAAATCCAGATAAAGTGTAATGTTATACAACCTAATACATTTTTAGAGATATTGTGGGAAGGGGAAGGGAGGGATAAGTTTGGGTAATTTTTATATATTTTGAAGAGAGAGGGACAGTGAGAGAGAGAGAGAAAGAGAGAGAGAGAGAGAAAGACAGAATAAATTTTATTTAGTTTATCCTATGGCTTTTGTTGCTCTGAGACTTTTGCTCCAAGACTTAATTGTGTACCTGGTGGTGCTGGGGTTTGATCTCATGTACTCCTGCATGCCAAGCATTCAGCCCTTCCTAAGTATATTTTCAAAGGGGATTAGTGTGTAAGACATTTTGTATTTCTTTGGAGAGAAGTAAGCATTAACTCAAATGCTATGGAATTAATAAGAAAAATATTGTTCAGTATACCATTGCCTCACTTCACTAATAAATTTCATATGGAGATATTGAGAAAATATAATGTATAATTTCACAACTGATATCATATGGCATTCCTTGAGCTAATCAAATAAAATTTTTCAATTTCTATCTGCCTACTGTTTGTTCCGTTTGCTTTGTTCTTGCCATATATTTTAGCATATGAAAGCCACTTTAATTTTTTTTAAGTTTTCAAGTTTTAACATTTATTTTTACGCACACTTCTGCAAATGTAAACTTGAAAGAAGGTCTCTGAAAATATAAAAACTTGGTTGATAGTGAAAAATATTTAACAAATCTATATTGTATAATATAAATAGGGGTAACTTGCTTTTTTGACATTACCACTTTCTGACTGTTCTCCCTGTTATGTCTGATCTTCTTCAGTTCAAGCTACACCCAATCTAGGTGGCCCCTGATAAGAAATAGCTTTCAGTTTAAATGTATTTAGGAGCCATATAGCTTATAGGAAGTACAAGTGAGATAGAGGAGATTGCTGGTATTGATTTCAGAATGCTCTGGAGAAATACTGAATGTGCTGTTGAGCTTTCTATGAACTCACTCCTATCTGAAGAAACTAAAAGAGCAAGAATCTTATTCCTGTTCAGTATTTAGAATGGAATCCGAATTCTCAGGTTAAAATACTCTAGAGGAATCTTTGCAAGGGCTCTCCTCCACCAGGAGTTGTTGGAACAACCTTGCCCAGCTTCTAAGTGTATGCCATTCTTAATATTTACAGTTTATATGTAATCGTTAACACTATTTTTATATTTGGGCATTTCATACTTGAATTTATTCTCCTATAACAATTGATTACTTTCTCGTCTCATGACTTACATTCTTAATCATTTGAGAAATTTGCTAAAAGCAAACATAATTTAGGTGATCAATTAGTGTGTTATTTAACTTTTATTCCATAGTCTATGATTTTTCCCCAAAGTTTTTAGTGCCAATATTATACCTTTTAGCTATTCTTTCACTATTAAATTTGACAAAATTGAGTATAATAATATATATTTTATTAGCTTATAATATTCTAGATAAATAATCCCAGTTCCAAACCTAATTCTTGGAAGTTTTGGTATCTCTAAAGGCTCTATGTATAAATATTTGTATTTCAAACAGCTATTGTCTAATATTTAATAAAGAATATTGAATATGTTTAATTTGAATACAGTGTTGTATAAACAATTTGAGTAATCTAGTTGATATAATATTGAACTGATTGCCATTTTAGACAGAAAGTTTCCTGTTCAGCCAATTATTGGTTGTTTGATCTATCTATCATCTGTCATCTATCTATCTATCATCTATCATCTATCTATCTTTCTATCACCTATAGTCTTTCCCTTTCAACATTTTATATTCATGGACTTGGAAAGGGTAAAACTTTTCAATTAACAATTGCATATAAATTGCTTTCTGTTTTGCTTTGCATAGAGAATCATTTTTTAAGGACAACACCTGACATTTGACATTTTTTCACAATACTTCTATCCACACTTTTCATTTAAAAACTCTCCAAAAAACTGTTGGTTGGAGGGCTTCTCAGTTTTTCTCCCTTTCTGATCAGTAGCAAGTTACACTTGAAGTACATTTGTGAACATATTTCCTTCTTAGTAAATAAAAATTATAGATCCATGGAAATTTAAATATAAAAAATTTCAAATTCTAATTACTCTCTAACTACACTTGAACAATTCATTTACTCTTTCTAGGCCTCAGTTTCCTCAACTATAAGATGATTTAGCTGTTAGTTACATTTCAGGGGTGCTACTGAGATACACAAGAATTATATTACAAAGAACCTAAGATAAAATTTTAAGCATATTAAGTGTTTAACTGATGTTCTTCCATTATTGTTTATATAAGGCAGACAATCTAATTTAGCAAAAATGAAGTAAAATGTATCATAAATAAGCAATAATGATGAATATTTGGTTTAATCACAAGCTACCCCAGTGCTATAGAAAGCTTATCATGTAAAAAACATCCTGAAGAACTAGATGATAGGAAAACATTGAGTTTTTTCTTATGGATTTAAAAAAGAGGGAAGCTAGGTCATATTTTTAAAAATAATTGATAAATAGTAATTGTGCATGTTTTGTCTAATATTAGTAACATGTCAATCTCAGAAGGAAGGAGAATAAAATTGGGATGCTTATGAAGTTTTGTGGTCTGATTTAAGTTGAAATTATTCAATTTATAGGCTTGTTTGTATGTGAATCATAATGTACTGGTTTAGAATTAGGGCATGGAAAGCAAGATCTTATTTTGATGGTTTCAAAGAGTCTTGGAAAAAAAAACTTTATTTCAATGTTATCTTTTTCAGGATAACCTCAAGCTTTTTTTTTTTTTTTTTGAGAGAAAGACAGAATCAACTTTTATTTTAGTTTTTCATCTAGCCTTTGTTTCCCCAATACTTAGTTGTATATGTGTTGCTGGGGTTCAAACTGGGTCATTGCACATGCCAGGCAAGTGCTCCAAACTTTGAGCCGCCACTCCTGCTCTGTTCTCAACTTTTAAAAAATCCTAGGCAACACTTTGAAGAAATAATGAAGTCATGTTGAGACAGTGGTAAAACAAAGTTAAGTTAATGTACACAGTCTGATCTTTGGCCTTAGAATAGAATCAGGTGTCAGAGTCTTTCCTGTGCTCATTTGGAAGCCTGAGCTAAATGATTTACCATTAATACATAGGAACATGAGCAATCCAGAACATCACCACATGAAGTATCGTCCTGTCACCTCAGGTTTTCTGGTATGATTGTTCAAATCTCCATTTGTAGTAGGCTTTAACTCTCTGTGTGTGATTTGTATTAGAAAATGTCAATACAGAAAGTTTCTAAGAGAAACATATTATTTGAATTTGTAGTTTGTTCCCCATGCCAAGAGTGCTTGAAGTAAACCAGGAGTCAAGATCCCATCCACAATCTGAAAATCCTATGAATATAGATTTCAGAACACTTTTTTTTTATGTAGAAGTAAAAATCCCAATGAATGCTGCAGGACTGAAAACACAACAGGCTGTTCCCTTGAAAGTCTAAAATTACATCTAAAGTGACTCATCCATGTACCACTACTTGTTCAAATTCTTGAGTGTCCCAGACGAAGCTGTTTATGGTTCAGGTCACACTGGTCTCCAAACCATTACACAATGATATTCATCCTATTTTATGGACCTCTTATAAAGTATTAGTCAAGATTTTGAATACAAAGAAACAATCCAAAATTACTCTTGATTAGTTAGGATGTTGGTACTTTAATAAAAATTCATTATTTTAACTTCCTGAATTATGCAATTTAATACTTTTTTTTCTAACAAGCATATAAACTGATGGAACAAATAGGATCTCAGTGATGTCAGGGAAGGAGCTGGTTTAGTAAGTTTGTATCCAGTTCACAATACTGACCAGTTGACCTTTGTGCCACAAATCTTATATCAGGCATTTGTCACCATAAAATAATCTGTCATTACCAAAATACTCCAAAGTAGACTGTTAAATTATGCTGTAAAGTTATTTATTACTTATGCAGAATGTTCCAGTCTCTGGCAATTAAAGTTGCAATGGTGAGATCTTTAGGTAGGTCTGAAGTGAAAAAGAAGTTAAGTCTTAACTTGTGAGATCTTTGAAAATGAGACAGGCTCCAAATACGCACCATCTGTTCTCTCCTTCTCTTCCAAGTTCTATTTCTTAAAAGTTCATTTACAAAAGCTTGTTCCCACATAAGGTCCTTGAGTCATACTTTATTGAAGGAAATAATCTACTTTTCATCCTAAATTTTGACAGAATGTTTAGATTACTGAATGGCTAGTGTTATGGTTTGTATAATAGGTGTCCCCCCAAAAGCTCATGTGTGAAACAATGAATGAAGATTGAGCATTAAAATGATCAGGCTATGAGATCCTTAACCCAATCAGTGAATTAACCCTCGGATAGGCTCAAATGGGTTGTAACTGAAGGTGGGTAGGGTGTGGCTGGAGGGGCTGGGTCACTGGGGTGTGTTTTTGGGATATTTATTTTGTATCTGATGAGTGGAGTTTCTCTCTGTTTCCTGGTGTTCATGTGTGCTATTTCCCACTGACACACTCTTTAGACATGCTGTACTGCCTTAACTGAAGCCTCAAGAAATGGAGCTGGCCTTTTATAGACTAATACCTCTGAAACTGTGAGCCCCTAAATAAGCTTTTCTTCCTAAAACTGTTCTTGTCAGATCTTTCAGTGATAACAGGGAAAAAGCTGACTAAAACACCTAGCCTGTTATGGTTTTGTTCTCTATAAAGTCATGTATAGGTAAAATCTAGTAAACTGGGAAATCAACTGATTCATTACAAAGTATTAGAATTAAAGGAAGTTGGTGGTTCTCAATGAATATGCATAAAATTTCAATAATCAGTTTTTATATTAATTAGTACTTGAATTGTGGAGTCATGTATAAGCAGACAAAAAAGCAATTCTTAGAAAAAATATTCATTTTACAATTAACAGAATTAAAGGGAGCTTTAAACCAACAAGGACAAAATACAGCTAGGAAAATTAAGAATAAATGAATGCAGATTAAAATTTTCCTATTGAATATCAGCTTCAAGACTCCAGAAGGTGTTATCTTCCAGTGATTCAAGGATGCTGTCTTTTTAATTGGGACATGTGAAATCCTTGGAAATGTATTGCTGAACTGTTTGTTAATAGTATATCATAGGTTCTTTCCATTAGGGTCCCTCTGATACTTCATCCAGAATAGCAGGTCTCCAGATTCTGAGACATGCAAAGTTGTTTGAAAGAAGTTGAGTAAAGGCTTTTTTCACTGTTGATGACAGCTCCCAGGATGTTGCTTGAATCCCTTGTAAATTTTGTCCAGCCCTTGAAAAATGTGATGTCTACAAATAAAGAAGATACCTCTAAATATAAGGTTCTGCCTATCTCTGTCACATAAGGAAAGATTTAATGAGACCAAGGAGGAGGTGATCATATTTTCATTATTCCAATGGTAATTTCAGTCATGAGAGTTGGAAAATCTTAGAGTTTTGCTTTTTTCAGTTTTAGAGTTAAATTAGTTCCCTCTGCTTCTCTCAAAATCTAACAGTTTGGGTTTTTTTTTCTGGTAATGTTATAATAAAAGAGATACCTCTCTAATGCACACTCAAGGGACAGGTTGAAATTCTTTGGAAGGGTATCAAAATATCAAGCAATTTTCATTTTTACAACTTAGGCAATGAGAGGCTTCAGCTTATCCCGAGAATAAGAAAATAGTGACGAAATAAAGCTATTAAGAGGGATTGGATAGGCTGGCTCAGTGGTAGACTGCTTGCCTGGCATATGTGAAGGCCTACATTTGAACCCTAGCAGCACATTCATAATTGTTGGGAAACAAAAGCCGGATGAAAAAAATGAACAAAATTGATGCTCTATTTTAAAAAATTCAAAAAGCTATTCAGGTGACAGTTAAATAAAATCTGTTTGAATGTAATCAAGGGAGCACTAAGATTCAGGTTTTTGTCCATAGTTCATCTTTGTAGTTTTAACCAAAATTATGCTGGTAACTAATTAGGTGTGCACCACGTATGGCCTCAGAAATTTTAGCAAAATTTTGCCACTAATGTTTATTGAATCTAGTGCTTCTTTGTCTTGTTTGGGCAGAGTAGGGGCATGCAATTCCGTGTGTAGTTGGTACTTCCATTCTTGGTATACCAGTGCTCCTAAGCAGCCATCTTTGGGGAACTGTCCCAGGCATACCTCTTCCAGTGCTTTATTCTGACTCTGGAACGTACGGCTGGTGTATTCTAACAGGTTGTTTAAAGCTCTGAGTAAACATACTGGCTCTATAAGACTGCATAACTGTTGCTGGGATTAAAGCAATGCTATAACATCCAAATAATCACACTTTTCCATAGTTGTCCGTTACAACAACAAGTTTTTGGTTTTGCTTTTATTTTATAGCTTTATTTAAATATATTTCATGTGCCACAAAATTTACCTACATAAGGCATACATTGCACTGGTTTTTATACTTTCAAAGAAGCTATATATTTCAGCAAAATAGTACCATAAAAAACTTTTCAACCTTCTGCAAAAATCTTTGTGTATATTAAATGTCCTTATGATTTCTCTGCAATTCCTTATACACAATCATGGATATAACTTCAGTATGTATGGATTTACCTATTCTGGAAATTACAGCTAAGTGAAACCATATACTATGTGGCTTTTGTGACTCATTTCTTTGATTTAACATTATTTTCAATGCTTATCCCTGTTTTAGTATGTATACCTACTTTTTCACTTCCAGGCAATAGTCCATTGTTTAGATGTATCTTTTTTTAGTCATTCGTCAGTTGATGGGCAGTTATGTTGATTCCACCTTAAAGCTATTATGACTAATGCTTATTCTGTGTTCTTTTGTATATGGACAAAATTCATTGTATTTGTGTCCAAGCTTTTACCCAGAAATCTGTTTTCACCTCTATTATATTTATGCCTAGGAGTAGAGTTGTTAGATCATAGTAACTCTATATTCAGAAATTTGGAGAAAAATAAAATGTTTTCTAAACTTGCTGGAGAGTAGACATTCACAGTAGGAGAGTATGAGTGTTTCAATGTTCCCACATTCTCACCAATCCGTTTTATTTGCTGTATTTTCTTTTTTAAGTCACTTAGTGAGTATAAAGTGGCATCTTACTATGGCTTCAATTTGCATTTTCCTAAAAAAAAATGATTCAACGCATCTGCTCATATGTTTATATTGGCCATTTGTATATTCTCCTTTTGGAAATGTCTATTTAAAGTATTTGACCATATTTTAGCTGGGTTACTTTAACTATTATTGAATTATAAGTGTTCTTTTATCTTCTGGAAATAACTCACTTTCTACTTGCACGTTTTGAAAATCAGCTTTCTTCAAATAGTCTTTTAATGTTCTTAAAATCCAATTTTTTAAAATTTTGATGGAATCAATGTATGTATTATTTATTTGTAGCTTTTGTTTTAGTGTTTTACCTAAGAAATTACTGCCTGGTCCCATGTCATAAAACTTTACCTTCATTTATTTTTCCTCTAGAAGCTTCATTCTTTCAACTACTACATTTAGGTCTATGAGCCATACTAAGATAATCTTTGTTATATATTGAGATAGATTATATATCCATTATTTTGCCTGTAGACATCCAGAATTATATGTTAAAAGACATTCACTGAATTTTCCTGGTGTCCTGGTTGAAAATAAATGAGTATATAGTTAGGGTTACATCTGGAATCTCAGTTCTAACTTATCAATTTCTGTTGTCTCTCCTTGTATAGGAATTCACCACCTTGATTACTGAAACTTTGCAGTGTATTTTGAAGCTAAGAAGAATAGGTTCTCTGAATTTTATATTTTAATAATATTTTGTCCCTTTATTTACATATGAATTTTAGGTTTATCTGCCAAGTTTTGCAAAAAAAAATTAAAAAATATCTGATAGTGAAACATTTTGTGTTGAATCCATCCGTCAACTATGTTAAGTCATCCATCCATGAACACTGAATGTCTTTCATTTATTTAGATCTATTTTAGTTTCATTCAAGATTGTATTAAATAATTTGCAGTGTACAAATCCTGGACAGTTTTTGACAAAAGTTTCCTTTGGTTTTTATTGTAGTTATTATACAAATATTTTTAGATTCAATTTTATGTTGTGTGTTACTAGTGAATAAAAATACAAGGAATTATGTGTGCTGAATTGAATCTATCACATTGCTAAATTAGTTTATTGGTTTTTTCAATTGTGGAACATTTCTTATGATTTTGTATATGTCAGATTTTAACATTCAGAAATAGAATCTAGGAATTATCAGTTTAAGAATTGAAGAGAATTAGCTCAATCTGATGAAAAGCATAGATATGTAAGCCACAACTATTATCACACTTAATCGAAAGACGGAATGTGAGGCAAGCGGAGCGAAAGGAAAATGGTTCTTCTTTTAATCATGAAAGGGTTTTAGATTTTGTGAAATGACTTTCCTGTATGTATTGAGATGATCATGTGTTTGCTTTATCTTTTATTTCACATCATCCATTACGATGACGGATATTTGAGTGTTAAATGAAGCCGGGACACAAGGAAGAATTGTCACTTGTTTGTGCTATGTATTTCTTTTTAATCATTGCTTGATTCAGTTTTGCTAACATTTTGTGAAGGGTTTTTATGTCTATTTGTATAAAAGATATTGATTTGTGTTTTTCTTGTGGAAATTTTATCTGGTTTTGTCATCAAGGTAACTCATAAAATGAATTGGGAAGTATTCCCTCATCTTCTATATTTTGCATGAAACTGTATGTATTAGGTCTAAATTCTTCTTCAGTGTTTCATAGATTTCAGCATTGATATCTTCTGGTATCCATAAATTAAAATATATTAAAGTTACACAAATTATGTGCTTTGACCATAATAAAATTAAATATCAAAAACAGAAGTAAATTTGTGCAATTTACAAATAAATAGAAACTAAAACCATCATCCTAAATAACCAATAGGTCATAGAAGAAATCACAAAGGAGGTTACAAAGTAATTTAACATGGAAGGAAATCAAACAACATATGAAATGTTATGGGATACAACTAATGCCTATTATGGATTTTGTGCTTGTAAATACCTTTATTTGAAAAGAGTAAATACAGAGTCATCCAGAAGTGAGTGAGAGGTGCCTTGTAGCTCTTCCTTGGGCACATACACTTTACATGAAATTCCCAGAAAAATTAGAAATTTCAAAAGTTCACAGTGATCTTTCAGGATTTCCTTTTTAAATGCTTGCACATCTTCTTGTTTTCCTTAGTTGAAATCACAGCCTTAGGTATCTGCGCTTGGTATTTTTTAGGTAATGGCTATAGAATGGGATTACCTTCAACCTACATCCCTACCACCTACTGTGCTGAGCTCTGGGTCAAATCAAGTATCTACAACCATCTCGATATAGAAATTGTCTGGAGACTGCAAGTTCCAACAAAATACTGACTATACAATAGATATGGTGCGTTTATTAGAGCTTGAGAAAACAAAATAAAAATAAAACCCTGTCTGTAAGCTTAAACACTTTTGGTTTTTGACCACCACACCACTGGGCTTGCAGGGTTGCAGGTAATATCCCTAACTTGTATGCTGTAGAATTCATTGTTTGAAGTTTAGTAATTTTTATCAGATAATTTTCAGTGACTAATTTCAAGAATTCTAATAAAATTAATTTTTATTTGCACTACTGTATTTTTGTTGTGGAAAGATAGAGAATTCACTGAGGTCTTGACTTCATCATTCTGAAAATCAGTATCTCAAAGTTGTCCTTAAGAGAATAGGAAATCAGGGTACTTAATTTCCTTAGTATATCTTCATTAATCACTAATCCTATTTTATTTTCCTTAATCAACATACTACAGTGACCAAGATATTCAACTTTTCATTGCTTTATTGAACTGTCATAGCAAAATAATTTCATAAGAAAGACTTTGAAGAGCCCCAGAATATCATGTTGAACATGCATAGTTTCTTTCCTTCATTCTTTCTTTTTCTAAACACCTGATTTCTTATTCAGAATAAAGGCTTATTTTTTAAAGGGTCATGAATAATGAGAGAGAGTGATAGAGAGGGAATCAATTTTATTTAGTTTTTCATGTGACTTTCATTGCTCCAACACTTTGTTGTGCATGGTGGTGGGCTTTGAACCTGTGTCCATGTGCATGCCAGGCAAGCGTCATAACCACTGAGCCTCTGCTCCAGCCCCAGTTTGGAAGTTTTTTAAATGACTGTTAAAATCTTCCCATTTTGTAGTTTCATTTTCTGCTGGATTTCATTTTTTTCAACTAAGATTTTCACTGAAATATGAATTAAGAGATATATATCTAAGCCTTGGGTTATACACTCATAATGAATTTATATTCCTCTCCAAATTTCTTTCTATCTTGTGAAGGCTCTGAAGAGTCTTTGATAATATCTGTCAGTTCAGAGCAAGACCAGTTCTTAAAATTCTCGTTCCTTGTTCCAAGAGTGATTTAATTTTAAGAAGCAATTGAGTTTGTTTTTTTTTTTTTTCAGTTCCAGAAGAAAGGAGAGCGGTGCGTAGAGATGGTTGGACAGAAGGAAATGCAAGAGCCAAAAAGGAGAAAAGGTTAATAATATAAAGATATTTCACTTCTAGTTATAATGTAAAGGCTCTAAAATGCCTTTTTAAGTTCTAAGAATTTTACAAATTTTATTTTGCTTGGACAATGATTAGCTTGAGGAAATAATTTTTGAATATGAATTTCTTTTGAAAGTATTATCATATGATTAACTGTTATAGGGGAATATAGAAGAATCAAGAGACTGGGGTGTGGATAGTGCAGGGATGACTGGATTAGGAGCAAATGCATATCTATTGTTATTTTATATGCATTTATGTTTGTAGGACAACTCAATTCCTTAATTAAAAAAACTTACAAAATAAGAAAATAAAAATTTGTACATTTTTGGTATTTTTGTCTCCTATTCTAAATAAGATGGTTAAAGATTCTTAGAAGATGGTCTTTTCATGCAATTTATCAAGAAATTGATATATGTATACATATGTGCATGTATACACACATATATGTATGTGTATGTATGTGTGTATACATACACATATATGTGTGTATATGTAAATATATATATATATATGCGTATATATATATATGTATGTATATATATATACAATTTCCTGGAAGGAAAAAAATAAAATCATTTACTGCTTTAATCTTTCTTTGCAAATATTGTCAATTTAATAGCCATTTTGATTAGTTTGTTTAATAGCAACATTATGTTAAAATTGACAAAGTAAACTGCTGGTGTAAATGTTTTCAACTCTTAATGGAAATACCCAGTGGATAGCTAAACAAAAAATATGCACGATTTCTTCATAAGCAATTACATTTCCATTCATAAAATTAAAAAAGAAAGACAACTTTCCAGCGGGGCTACTTAGAGCTATCCATCTCTACAACCTCTCCTCAGGGACAATAGGCCCAGGCATCTGTGCATAGACACTGGTCTGTTGTCAGGCACCATGGGATTGCGCCTGGTGCTGGGATTAATTCCTGATTTCCACCAGACTCCTATGCCATGTCTTTGGGAAGCAGTACTGCAAATGCTGAGTCCAAATCCTGACAGGTCCAGCTCAGCACTGTGGAAAGACCAAAGCCCTTGCTGCTATTGGATGCCTATAATTGAATTGAACTTATTATTGAAGGTCACTTCAAGCCATAGGTTATCTTGGCTAGAATAGAAGTCTGATAACATGGTGCAACGTAGCTTCTTCTAGGATCAGGGCCATTCCAGATACTCCATCCACAGTCAGGTCTGTTTACCTTAGCTTTCATGAAGGAATTTATTGCATTCAGAGCTGTTCAGCCTGGTACATCTTTGAGGAGATGATAGTCAGAGGAGCTTGTCTACCATCTTGTCCTGCCCTCCATGCTTTTGATTCTTTTGATTGTACACCATGTGAAAATGTTGGTTTATATTTTAATTCTAGGTTTACCATCATGAAGAACAACCAAGCTATTTTCTACAGCTCCAAAACAATTTTATATTCCTAGTAGCTATACATAATTGTTCCAGTTATACAGATCCTTGGCAACATTTGTCATTTTCTGTTTTATTTCTTCCACGTGTGAAGAGATATTTAACTGTGATTTTTACCTGAGTTTTTAATGAGCAGTGAGAACAGGTATTGGACTTTTCAAAACCCAGCATAATGTTACATAGCAAGATTCCATTAAAAAAAAAAAACAACAGTTAATCTAATATGTTAGTAATTACGGAAAACTATACCCATTGGTGACTTACTTGTGTGGTAAGCTTTGAGAATTAAGCAATTAGCTCTTCAGAAATGTGTGAGAATAATTTAAGCACTTTTAAATATGTTTCCTACTGAATAAGTAATACGAAATTTTATAGGTGATAAGGATATGGCAACATTTTGAGAGATAAAATGACATAGAAATCTCTCTGGAAAATGTGTACCTGGGAGTATGTGTGTACTTTGGTCTCTCTCTAAAGGAGACCAAAGTAGAAGGGAAGACTTACATGTGATTTCCTACAGAGGTACTGTTAGCCTTTTACATGAAAATCATTTGCTTTTTTGATTTTATAATTTTGCAGGCAATCCAGCTCTATCAAATTCTGTTTTAGTCAGGCTTTGGTCATTGTGAACAAAACATTTCATAGCAACATCTTAGATGAGGAAAAGTTTATTTTGGCTCCTGTTTTCGGAGGTTCAGTGCCGTGTCATCTGGTTCCACGTCTATGGGCTCCCAGGTGAAGCATCATGGCAGAGGTGTATGGCAGAGAAAAACAGCTCAGGATATGGTACCAAGAAGCAAAGGGAGAGTTCTGGCTCACCAAGGATGAAATATAAACATCGAAGTCATGCCCCCCAGTGGCTTACTTTCTCTAGCCACACCATGCCTACCTATAATTACCACTCAGTTAATTCAAATTAATGAAATATTCCACTGCTTAAATCACAACTCTCATCACGCAATCATTTCATGTTCTTGCATTGTCTTACAAATGAGTTTGGAGAAGACACTTCATATCTAAACCATAAAAGCTTCCAGCTTATTAAATGTTCATAGTGACTCTTTAGCCATTGTGCTATACTTAAATGCCTACACCTTGCCCTTGGAGAAACATATTTCCTAAATTCAAAATTAACTGCTGGAGAGTAGTTGTAAGGGTCTTAACATTAGAAGTGTAGAGCAAAATAGAGTGAAATATCCTAGAGGAAAGATTTTTTTAGTGACTAGGAATAAATTATTTAAAAATGAGAACAAGTAGTAAGGTAATACCTTTTTTTTCCTTTTTAATTTTTATTTTTGTTGGTGCATTACAGTTTTACATAATGATGGGTTTTGTTGTCACATATCCATACAGGCACACAGTAGAACAATCTAATTTGGCCTACATCACCCTGCTCAGCACTCCCCCATCTCACTCCTCCAGTCCCCTGGTCCCTTGCCTCATTTTCTGGTGTATGCACTATTAAATCAGTGGCAATAAGAGGAGACTGACAAAATATGATGATGATAGTGCAGAGGAACAGTCACTATAACCATCTCCCCTTGCTTTACCTCTGGAAATTATAGTAAAGAGTTAAAATAAAGGTCTCTACTGTCTTGAGATCAACAGAAGTGTAGATCCTGACGTCTATGAGATAGGCAACATATATGTTATAATGAGTAATGTGTCTCCATCACAGATTCTATTGCCATGTGCACAGTAGGTTCTCTCAATCACTAATTTGGATATGTTCACAAAAACTTCTCTGAGATTTTAAAGAATTACATATGCAAGAGGGATAATGAATTATTGTAAGCAAAGAACAAGACCTGGAATATTGAAATTGCTCAAATATAATTATAATTATAAATGCATTAAAATGTAAATACATTATGAAAACATATTTTTAATTTTTCCATATACATTATAAGTTTAGAATCACAGCTGTGACCTATTTTTTCCTTATTTCTTTTTTTAAATTGTTGCATTATAATTGTACATACTGATGGGATTTATTGTCACATATCCATACATGCACAAAATACAACAATATAATTTGGTCAATATCCCCCTAGCACTGCCCCACCTCCTGTCCCCTGGGTCTTGGCCTCTCTTTCTGGGGTATGTATCTATTCTAATATACCCATGTATAGTGATATATTTCTTATACCTATGAAGAACATTTTAAATATACATGATAATAATATATAAATGACATGCTTACAAAAGTTTGGAATGTATCTTGTTTTAATGCAGTTCCAGAATTTCCCCTTTCCCCTCCCTTCTTCCTACCCCCTGTTCTTTTTAGGCATATTTGACAATAGGATAAACATTAACACTTTTGTAAAACCATATAGTATAACTTATTCTAATACATTCTCGAATATCCCACCCCCCTTCTCTTCTCTTCCCTCTATTGGTCTTTCTATTATTTACTAAATAGTGTTTTTTAGTGATTCATTGATATATTTGCTATTCACTCCAAAATGTTCATATGTAAACATGAGCAAGTAAAGTCTGATTCCTTTCATCAATTTTCCCTATTTCATTTCTTCTTCCTCCATTTCCTTCCCCTTTGCCTATGCCTCTATTCTTTATCTAATTTCTGGTTAACTTGCACATATCAGAGAACATTCAGCTTTTGATTTTTAGAGACTATCTTATTTCACTTAACATGATACCCTCCAGTTTTCTCCATTTGCCAGCAAATAACATAATGTCATTCTTCCTTGTAGCTGAGTAATACTCCATTGTGTATATGCCACAATTTCTTTATCCATTCATCCATTGAAGGGCACCCTGTTTGTTCCATAGCTCAGCTATTGTGAATTGTTAAAAGAAAAAAATCAATAAATGGGATGGCATCAAATTGAAAAGCTTACCAACAGCAAGGGAAACAAGAGTGTGAAGAGAAATCTTAAAGAATGGGAAAAAAAATTTTTTCCTCCTGTGTCTCTGACAGGGCATTAATAATCCAGAATATAAAAAGAACTTAAAACACTTAACACCAAAAATATAAATAAATAACTTATTCAATAAATGGGCAAAAGAACTAAACAGACACTTCTTTTTTTAAATAAAGACCTTTTATTTTTTAGAACAATCAGATTCAATAATTTTACAAATCTGCTAATTGAATATCCAATCACACTTTGCTTGCAAAATAATTTCTTTTATTTATTAAGGAATTGAATTATTATACAATCATAAATGAATTTAAAGTTATATATATACACACGTACACACACTACAGTTCTTGGATTCATTCATTGTGTTAGGGGCATATGGGTTGGTAGCATAATTTAGCTATTGTAAACTAAGATGCTATGGACATAGATTTTGCTGTGTTGCTGTAATGTGCTGATTCGAACTCCTCTGGAAAAATACCTTGAAGAGGGATTGCTGGATCCTATGGTGGATTCATCCTTAATTTTTTTTATTATTAGATGGATATAGAGATACAATTGAGGGGGAAACATTATCAAACATTCAAGAACCATTGTATACATACTTAGTTATCCAGCGCTGTTGGGGTCTGAACTTCACTCCATTTCATCAACTGCCCTAGAGTGATCTTGTTACTATTTGCATAAGTTCCTTCAGGAAGGGCTGCTAGGTTGTGCTTTGTTAAGCTTGCTAATTGTCCTGCAAAAGAAGAACAGGGTGGGTTGGAATGTGCTAACCACAGGCTGTACCCTGGTTGTTTGTCTATACTCGAAATCTGCATAACCCCTGGCAACTTCCTTAGAAGGTTCCTTGGCTGTCTCCCCTCCCTATAAAAACCTGTGTGCCTTGGTAATAAATGGATTTTGAGCTGCCACCAATTCCGTGTTACTGACTCTTTTCCCTGGCCGGGCAGAGGGGGCTCCCACTGAAGGGAGTCCAGGGAGAGCCTGGTTGCTGCACTCACCCTCCTGCTCAGCTCCGGGGGAAGGTTCGGCTGGTCTGAGGATCCCACCCGCTCTCCGGGACCCCCGAGGTGTGACACAGGGCTAATGCCATATCATGGATGTCCATCTTGGGTTCCCCCTGTTGCTGTTTCCTCCAGAAGAACTCCTGAGATAAATGGATATCTTGTGGAGGACAGGATCTCCTTCTGAGATGATTCCCCTATATTCGCACACTCCAGTCTCTTAGGTGTTCTTTCTAAGCCCTGCCCCCACCCTGTCCAGCATCCTACACCTCCAAGTATCCTAGGGAGTCATCTCCCTGTTGCGTTGAGAATCATACAATTTGATGTTATTGTTAGCTTAACCGTCTAACATACTGCTTCCCCATGTATTCTAGTTTCTACAGATGAGAGATACCATTCAGCCCTTGAGTCTCTGAGATTGGGAAACTTCACTGAGCATAATTCTTTCCATCTCCATCCATTTGGCTGCAAAAGCCATAATATTGTCTTCTCTAATGGATGAGTAGCATTCCATTGTATATAAGTACCAAAGTTTTTGTATCCACTCATCGAGTGAGGGGTACTGGGTTGGTTCCATAATCTAGCTATAGTAAATTGAGCTACTATAAACATTGATGAAGCCATATCACTATAATATGTTGATTCTAACTCTTTTGGGAAAATATCCAGAAGAAGGATAGCTGATTCATAAGGTGGATCCATCCTTAATTTTTTGAAGATTCTCCACACTGCTTTCCATAACAGCTGAACCAGTTTGCCATCCCAACAGCATTATAACAGTGTTCCTCTTTTCCCACAGCCCCTCTAGCATCTGTTGTACGGGAAACCCAGACTAGCCAAAACATTACTCTATAGAAAGGAAGAAGTAGGGGGTATTTCAATCCCTGACCTGAAATTATACTACAGAGCTGTAGTAACAAAAACAGATTGGTATTGGTATCAAAACAGAACTGAGGATCAGTGGAACAGAATAGAAGATCCTGAGACAAAACCCCATATATTTAACTATTTACTATTTGATAAAGGGGGCAAAAGCATAGTGTGGAAGAAAGATAGCCTGTTCAACAAATGGTGTTGGACAAACTGGACAGCCATATGTAGACATCTAAAGCTGGATCCTTATCTTTTGCACTGAAAAAAAATTAAATCAAAATGGATCAAAGACTTGGATATTAAGCCAACAACTTTAAACTTAGTAGAAAAGAAGTAGGGTCAACACTACAGCATATAGGAGTTGGCAGCTACTTCCTTAACAAAACTCCCATGGCTCAAGCTGTAAAATCAAGAATAAATGAATGGGATGCAATTAAATTAAAATGTTTTTGCACAGCTAAAGATCTAGTCAAGAGCATCAAGAGAGAACCTACAGAATGGGAGAAAAACCTTTGCCAGCTACACCTTGGACAGAGGGCTAATATCCAGAATATACAGGGAACTAAAGAAACTAAACTCCAAACCCACAAATAATCCAATCAATACATGGGCTAAAGAACTCAAAAGAAACGTCTCTCCATTGGAAGTCCAGAAAGCCCATAAATATATGAGAAAATGCCCTACATCATTAGGTTTAAGGCAAATGCAAATTAAAACTTCAATGAGATACCACCTCACTCCTGTTAAAGTGTCTAAAATGAATAACTCTAACAATAACAGATGCTGGAGGGGCTGTGGGAAAAGAGGAACACTGTTACACTGCTGGTGGGACTGCAAACTGGTTCAGCCACTGTGGAAAGCAGTGTGGAGAATCCTCAAAAAACTAAGGATAGAACCACCTTATGACCCAGCTATCGCACTCCTGGGTATTTTCCCAAAGGAGTTAGAATCAGCGTACTATGCTGATATGGCTTCATCAATGTTTATAGCATCAGAGTTTTGGTTGTCTCATAAAACGTGTTTGGGAGAGTTCCTTCCTTTTCAATTTCTTGGAATAGTTTAATAAGGAGAGGTTTTAGCTCCTCCTCATAGGTATGGTAAAACTCAGCAGGGAATCCATCAGTTCCTGGGCTTTTTTTATTTTGTAGGCATTTAATTAATGAATGGATTTCAGTGCCTGTTACTGGGCTATGTAGGATTTAATTATCATCCTGTGTCAATTTAGGGATGTTGTAAGTGTCTTGAAATTTGTCCATTGCTTCCAGATTATCTAATTTACAGGAGTATAATTTTTTAATATATGTTCTTATAGTTTGTTGGATTTCCATGGGGTCAGTAGTGATTTTTCCCTTTTCATTGGTGATTTTGTTGATTTGCTTCATTTCCCTCCTTCTTTTAGTGAGATTGACTAGATTTTATTTATTTTTTGAAATATCAGCTCTTAGTTTCATTGAATCTTTTTACTGATTTTTTTTCTTAATATCATTGGTTTCAGCTCTGATCTTGATTATTTCCTGTCTTCTACTGGCTTTGGGATTAGATTGCTCTTCTTTTTGTAGGGATTTGATGTAGCATAGTACCTTATTTATTTGGGATGTCTCTTCATTTTTTTAATGTTGGCATTCAGAGCTATAAATTTTCTCCTTAGGAATGCTTTCATGCTGTCCCAGAGGTTTTGATATGTTGTGTCTCTTACGCCCAAGTCTCGAGTCCCCAAAGACCACCAATAAGCCGAATCCAATGCAAACACATGAGGGTCGTTTAATGCAGACTTGAGTCTGGGCTCTCTCCGTCACCTTCACGGCTGCAGTGGGTTCAGAGAGAGTGCAGAGCCCAACACAGCGATAATTTTTATAGGATTTAATGGCAAAGTGGGAAATGCAAACAAAGCAGAGTACATGATTGGTTGATCTTCTAACATATAGGATATATTTCTTTCAGCTAAGGTTCCCTTTGTCTCAGACTTCTACCATATATAGTTTGGTATGTTATGAATTGGCTAGTCAGCTCCTGATTGGCTATTTATTTGCTAAGGGTCAATTCATCTGGTGGTATGAAACATGGTTTGTTGTTCTTTGTTCTTAGTAAACGAGAATTTAGGGCTACTTCAAATACTATTCAAAAATGAGGCCTCTAATAACTACAACATGGTTAAATTGCTGTACACTTTCTTTCAGCTGCAGTTGACTAAGCCCCTGCTCTTTCCAGATCCCACTCTCCCACACTCTTCTCACACTCCCTCCTGGCACTGGCTTGATCCCTAAGGCTTGCACAAGCCACCGCTCTACACTCACTCTCAGTGTCTTCATTCTCATCCTCTTCCAAGAATTTAATTACTTCTTCTCTCATGTCTTTTTGGATCCATTTTCCTTCAAATTGGTCCATTCACTCTACAAAGCAGTTTGGAGATACCTCAAAAACTAGGAATGGAACCACTGTTTGACCCAGCTATCCCACTCATTGGCATATATCTAAAGGGGCTAAAAGCAGCATACTACTGTGGTGCAGCCACAACAGTGTTCATAGTGAGACAGATTAGGAAAGACAGTGAAATGGCTAGGTAGTCAGGATAGAGGGCCCCTATCCAAGAGCTAGCTGATAGAGGCAGAGAGTGATTGACAGGGCATGCTCAGGGCCTTCAAATACAAAAAGACCTTGAGGCTCACCTTTGTCCCAATTAAGATGGGGGTGGTCACAGGCATTCTCAGGGCCTTCAAATGCAAAAAGACCTTGAGGCTCAACTTTGTCCCAACTAAGAAATGGGGGTGGTCACAGGTGGGTAGTAGGAAGTATTTGCCACCTTTTGTTTTAACCAATGGTGTTCCTGACCAGTTTCAATGCCTGTTTTATATAGATTTTAACCAATGGAGTTGATGCATTTCTCAATGCCTGCTTTGCATGAATGTTAATTATGCTCATACCCCAAATCTATATAACTTCTGGCCTAACCTCCATTAGATGGTGTCCTGCTTCCAGGTGCCCCTCCACTTTGCAGAGTCTCTGCTCTTCTTCCTAAATTAATCCTACTCCTTTTACTCCTCCTTCCGTGGCTGTCAATGGATTTTATTCTTCAAATTCATGAGACAAGAACCCAGAAGATTGGCGCCAAATTCCTGGGATGAATTTCCACCACACCAAGAGCTGCAACACCCAGCTTTTAGCTGGAGAATTGCTAACACTTTCGGCTGCAGACATTTGCAATCAGCCCATAATTCCCAGTTTTAACTGGGAATGACTGCAAACACTAGAAGTGGGCTGTTTTGCTGGAATCTGTAGCTGCCCAGACTCCATTTCCAGTGGGAGCAGAGAATCCGGCCTCATCTCAAACACCATGCATCAATAGCAGGACATATTTTTAAATTTGTTATTTAAATTTTCATAGGAGAATGAAAGCAGAATTCCAAAATAATAATAGTATGTATAGATTGTAATGAAAATTCTGTGAAAAAGGTGTCACAAAAATCAAAGAAAAGGTAAGTTATGCTACTAGTGGTAGCATTTTCTTTTTCTTTTCTTTTTTTTTTTTTTTGTCTTCCATACTAACTATATAATCTTCATTATGGAAGGGACTTGTTTTAATCTCTAGAAAATAGCAGAATGCTTTATTTTTCTTAGATGACCCATTAAGAATATGACCAATACATGAATGTGTGAGTAAACAATTAATAGATATGAATCATTAACACTTCTTGCTGCCTAATTTTCCCATTTTTCATATTTTTTTCAATTGTTTTCTATACCTGTACATGTAAATCTATTAGCATTTCCTATTCTCTGAAGTTTTTTCTAGATTTCAAATAAACCATAAATTCTACTTACAGTACATATTAATGACTAGTTGTCTCATTTTTAGGAATTTCCTTTTAAGGGCATGGTGTACTCACCAGCCTTGAAATGCTTTCTATGGTCCCAACAAGTCATTCATAACAAGAAAGATATCTTGCTTTACATGTGCTATAACTTGGAACTCACCTCAGCTATATTGTAAAACTTTAGAGAAAAGTTACACTTTAAAGTTTTTAAAATTTGTGTCAATTATTTCACTGAAATCTTTTTTAAAATCTTGAGGAAAGCGAAGACATGGGGAGGAAACTGAAAAGTCTTCAAGGACTCTGAGGAACAATTTGGTCGTCTATTCATATGTGATTACATTTAGCTTCCAAAATAGCTGAACATCATTTTTCCCTAAAACTATAAAAAGTATTGTCCAATATAATAAGAAAACTGCTTGATTTTGAAAGAAATACCATCTGAGTCCAGTGTGCAAAGTAGAAGTTCTTACAACTATACCACTCTCTCTATCCCAGCACAGATACAAGTGCCAGTGATTCACAAAATATCTCTTCCTCTTAAACAGAATTACAAGGAGATCATTCAAGTTTCTTGCTATTTTATGATATTATGGAAAATGGATGTGGAAAGGAAAATTTCATCTAAAAATTATCACTAAATAATTCCACTTTTTAATTCATGTGTGTTAGCCTTTTATAGAGCTAGATATTTATCCATTCTTTTATCTTTTTAATTTTTTACATCATTTAAAGGATTTATACTGAAATAATTTTAAATGAATATAATTTACATTTTCATTACCTAAGAGTTAATCACTATTATAGTCAATCTATACTCACTAAGCAAACTATCTCTTATCTAATTGCAAGGTGAGTTTTCTATGTTTTTTTTTATTTTAGTCAATGCTTAACTTATAAGGCTGCCTATCTTTATTTCTTTTCTCTTATTTCAATTTTGTCAGCTTGAAATAACAGTGTAGCAAGTTATAGGAAAAACATTCTTGTTGAAAATCTCCAGTAATGATAAATGAGCAGTCCAATTCCAGTAAAATAAAAAAATCTATATAAAAGGAATTTCTGTAGAATAGGCATTATTTTACTATTATCCACACCTCCAGAAATCTTTTCAGGTTTGGATGTATAAAATCATGAGGCAAATAAGTAACAAACTCTTTTACCAACTGTCAATTCACTGTAGTTAAGTCACAATACTGGAGTATTGATGTTCATTTTCTATCATACATATCTTTGTCTATATGCTCAGATTTACTCATTAGCTCTCATCATATGCAAAATCCATTTCTGAGGACAAAACATGATATCTTATAAGCCCTGGTTATTTCATTCTGAAGACCTATTATTAAATGAGCTGCAAATTTCTTTCAAATACTTCTTTAGCTTGTGACAAATGGAATGAAGAACACATTCTCTCAATGGCTAGATATATCTACATTTACTTTGGATATTAAGCAAAGGTATATGAGCATGTCTATAGTTAATATAATTGTTATTATCAGGCTATTTAAAGTATTGTAAAATCGTAAAACCTGGAGAGAAATTTTAGCAAAGTAGCACATAATAAGTCTGAAAATCTGAATAATAACCTTTTTGTATTTATCTTAAAACTGATTACATGAGGGAAGTTTGCCAGAAACTATTTTCAATATTTGATAATAGGAACATTTTCTCTCTGAATTTTTACTATTATGTTGCAAATTTCAATGTTATCCATGATATGCCAATTGAAATACGTAGTTAATATTACAGTAGATAACAATATTATGTTATCCAACATTATAATGTGTTAATAGGCATTCTGATTTCCCTACAGTGCATGATCTATGATTTCTAGAAAATAAAAATAGCACTCTCTGATCATCTAGATATGAATATTTACTAAGTTAAGAGAAATAAACACTTAATTACTTCAAGATGTAAAATCCTTTTTCCCCCACTCAGAGAGATACTTTTACAGCAATACACAAAATAATATAATTAGATGCAGAAAAATTAAGGCACTAATTTACTTTAAAACATTTCATATAATATTTTGCTCTCTTATTTAACATTCAGTAGTTTAAGAAAACATATACCTTGGAACTGAGATAAAGTAAAGTACATTCCAAGCCGTTATTAATGTCACTGTATATATTATAGCCATATGTATAAAAATGTTCTTCATAGGTATAAAAATTATTTCACTATATTTGGGTTTTTTAGGAACAATATAGGACCCAGAAGAAAGGCAAGGGATCAGGGGACAGGAAGAGGGAGGTAGAGTGATATTGGAGTTACATTGAACAATTTGTATTGCTGAATTGTGTGCATCTAAAGAATATGTGACAACTAATCCAGCATTATGTAAAACTATAATGCACTAATAAAAATATACATAAAAAGTAAAAATTACCCATTTGTAAAAAAAAAGAAAGAAAAAGGAAACATATATCTTTCAGTTTTAATTGAACTACATTATGTTTGCAGTTTTCATCATAACAAAGATTTTTCTTTCACATCATTACTCAATCAGTTTTTGAGGTACACTTACAAATTTGTTTGACTTTAGTAATTGAAGTTATCTTTATCTATTAAAGAAATATAACTGTAACTATCTGTTCCTGTTGCAGTCCTTGGATTAGATTTAGGTGTTTTAATTTCAGGTCCTGATATCTTTTGTGCCCAGGTTTGCAGGCCTTTCAGCAATAAGTATTATAAGTGAGCATTCTGTTTCCTTTTTCTTTCTCTGTCTTTTTTTTTTTTCCTTTCTTTCTTTTCTGAAGCAGGGAGGGTTCTTTTTGTTTTTCAAAGATTAGTGAAATGCTTCCATATTGGAAATACAACATGACCTACTAAACAAGGACTGATTTTGCCAACAATAGTTACTATATCTACCTAGGTTCCTCGTGATGTGGTGACACTTATAATTTAGATGCATAGTAGAAAGTAAAAAGAAGTGGAACAAAGACAATGGAAAAATGTAAGATTGGTGGAAAGCATCATAATTTCACACAGTTTTATTTTATATAAGAAAAAGCTAAGACAAAATCAGAAAGGTGCACTTTTCCTGATCTTTCAAATGAAGCCATACTTTTAATCATTTGAGGTTAGTGATTGTAAATATTAACTTCACAATCAGACTGCCTTGTAAATCTAGCTTTACCACTAGTGATAAGATATTTAGCAAGTTATTTACATTCTCTGTACCCTAGTTGCCTAAAATTTAAACAAAGGGAATAATAACCCTGAGCAACACCTTTGTGTTATTGGTTAAATGAGTTATTTCCTATATGATACTCAGTGTCTGGTACATAGTTATTATTTAATAAATATTAGCTAGTATGAGTGTCCATTTGAAACTTGTAAACTTTTGGAGGAATGAAAAATATTATATGTTACATTCTGTCAATTAAATTATTACCACAATATTGAAAGTTCAAAGTCACTATGAATAATAACCAAAGTAAAATAAAAACACTAGTCAGTCAATATTTCAATTTCTTATAGAAATATTGTGCTACAGCAAATAGCATAGTGTACCTGAAAAAGAATTCAGATACAGTTAAGGATATAATGCTTCCACTGAGCAAATTTTGGTCATGTTAGATATTGAGTTCCCTTTAGTCCTTTGATTTCAAAATGTTTTTAAAATGGCTCATGTTAAATCACATGAGTATGCATTTGACTAATGTAGTTCCTGGTAGAGGGCATGAAACCTGAAAAGATGTAAATGAAAACATAATGATAGAGATGCTCATATGTGCACCTTTCCAATGGCTACAAATGTTTATCAAGGCAGGACACATTTAAATGAATGCTTCATGTAAAAATAAACAAAAACCTCAAGGCCAGCCTCCAGTGTGAACATGTTTAGGACTTTTCTCTTACTAACAATATATTTAAAGGAGACCTTTAAGTTATTCATCTATTACATTTATTAGATTTTTAAAAATACAAGTATTTACTATCCTGAATATTAGTGTTATGCTTATGTAATTGGACATCAGATCTCCAGCCATGTCATTTATTTACTAGGCTTTGAAAACTATATTCTTACCTTTTCAGAATCCACATTATCATCTGTCCTTAACTATATCTCTGACTAAGATATGAAATACAAATTACCGTTTATTTTAAAAGCTCATTTTGGTGAATTTATTTATTTTTAATGAAATGGATAAGATTACAACTTTATTAGTATTACTTTTAATGTCTGCCTATTTCCAACAATGAAATATACTACTTGATATAAAACCAAGAGTACTTCTATCTTTGATATCTTTATTAATTACAATAAGGATGGTAAAATATCTACATAGACTGGTCTCTTTCCAGTTCTAATTTTAAATGATCTAAGCTAAATTTTGCTATTCTTGGTCGATGAGAAATGTACATAATACATTAGGGAATACAAAACAGGAGTCAGTGGCTAATATCCAGGGATCTGGAAGCTAATGCAGTAAATATGACAACTAATTTGCATATTGTTATAATCTCCACCACTGGAATTCCCAGATATAAGCCCCCCAAAGTCCTCTCTCAATTTCAAAAGAGAAGGTAAAAACAGCTAGTTGTTAGTGCCAAACCCTGGCTTGATATTGATTCAGAACTTAGAGCCTGATTTCCAGATTTTGGGACTGGCTAGGCAAGTAGATATATATAAAAGAACAATAATTCACCACCTAATTTACATGATTGAAGTCTTTGGGTACTATTATTTTTGCATGTTATAAAAGAGTTAATTGAATATCTAAAAGATAATTGAAGGCTTCCTCATGTCTTGATAATAGATAATCAATAATTCAGCAAAAGTTTAGAGAAACTGTTATGTGTCAGAAACCATGCTATTTAACTTTGCTGTGGCAGAAAAGGAGAGAAATGAAATAGAAACTCTAATCATATATGTATCATTAATTCATTCAATGCTGCATGTGTACATTTTTTATTTTAGAAATTTATTTTTTGAACAACCATACAAGTTTTTAACAAAATAATATAAAATGTATATAGATTCTGAAGATTAGATTTACCCTTAAGAGTGCCCCCCCCCAATTACCCACCCTTACCCCTCCCTTCCTTTCCTTCCCACAATATCTCTAAAAATGTATTAGGTTGTATAACATTACACTTTATCTGGATTTAACTCATGATAATAGACCAACTTTCTCACTGGCCAGGATCTAGTCCCAACCTCCAGAGATGAGTGGAGACAATGGACCCTTTGTTCTGTGGGTTAAGCTGATTTTACTCAGCATAATTTCTTCCATAGCCATCCATTTACCTTCAAAGGCTGCAATATCATTGTTTCTAATTGCTGTGTAAAATTCCATGGTATATATGTACCGCAGTTTTTGGATCCATTCATCCTGTGAGGGACATCTGGGTTGTTTCCATTATTTAGCAATTGTAAATTGAGCTGCTATGAACATAGATATTGCTGTGTCACTATAATGTGCTGATTCTAAATCCTCTGGAAAAATACACAGGAGAGGAACAGCAGGGTGGTATGGTGGGCTCATCCCTAGTTATTTGAGGATTCTCCACACTGCTTTCCAGAGAGGCTCTACCAGTCTGCAGCTCCACCAAGAGTGCGTTAGTGTGCCTATCTCTCTACAGCCCCTCCAGCATCTATTATTGTTTATTTTCTTCATTTTTGCCATTCTGACTGGCATGAGGTGATATCTTAATGTGGTTTTCATTTGCATTTCTCTGATTACTAGTGATTTGGAGCACTTTCTCATGTATTCACTGGCTTGATCAATGTCCTCTGTTGAGAAGTTTCTATTTAGTTCTTTGGCCCATTTATTAATTGGGTTGTTCGTGTTTTTGTAGTTCAGATTTTTGAGGATTTTCTAGATTCTGGATATGAGACCCCTGTCAGAGGAATCA
>PVKS010027755.1:0-27155 GCA_004027875.1 Aplodontia rufa
TATGTTTTAGTAAAGGGAACAATATAACAAGATGAGATAACCATGGGGCTGGAGCAGTTAAGGCACTTGCCTGGCATGCGCAAGTGCATGAGTTCAAACCCCAGCACCATGTACGCAATGAAATGTCCAAGGAATGAAGGTCACATGAAAAACTAAAGAAAAATTACTTCCCTTTCTCTCTCTGTCCTTTCTTAAAAAAAAAAAAAAAATGATATAACCATAGTAAACATCTCTGCCCCAAGCATCAACATTCCCAAATACATGGAAAAAATATTCTATGACATAAAGTCCCTAACAGATCATGACACAATAATATTGGGGGGGTTTAATACACCTCTATCACCAATAGATCATCAAAGCAAAAAAAAAAAAATCAATAAAGCTAGCTCCAGCCTAAACAATTCTATAAATCAAATGGACTTAACAGACATCTATAGAATATTCCACCCAAAAACAGTTTAATTTACCTTCTCAGCAACACATGGAAATAGATGATATTCTAGTCCACAATGGAAATCTTAGCAAATACCCCCCACCCAGAAAAACACATATAATCCCATGTATCCTATTATACCATAATGAGATAATGGTAGTAATCAACAAGAAAAATAAAATCACATAAATACATGAGGTTTGAATAATACTCTCTTAAATGAAGAATAAACCAAAGAGGATATGAACACCAAAATAAGAAATTCTTGGAAATGAATGAGAATGAAGAAGATACAACATATTGAAATCTCTGGGACAGTACGAAGGCATTTTTAAGAGGAAAGTTTATCGAACTGAGTGCCTATATCAAAAATCTAGAGAGATCCCAAATAAATAAGCTTATACTCTACCTCAAATCCTTAGAAAAAAACACAAACCAATGCCCAAACCATGGAAGACAGGAAACAAAAGATCAGAGCTGCAATCAATGAAATTGAGAATAAAAACACTAAAAAGAAAAATCAATAAAAGAAAGATGTGGTTCTTTGAAAAAAAAAAATAAATCAACTTGACAAACTCTTAGCCAAACTCACCAAAAAAAAAAAAAAAAAAAAAAAAAAAAAAAAAAAAAAAAAAAAAAAAAAAAAAAAAAAAAAAAAAAAAAAAAAAAAAAAAAAAAAAAAAAAAAAAAAAAAAAAAAAAAAAAAAAAAAGAATGAAAAGAAGAAAATCAACAAAATCAGAGATGAAAATGGAGAGCTCACCACAAACACTGCTGAAATCCAGAGGATTATCAGAACCTATTTTGAAAAAGTACTCTCCACCAAGCTGTACATTGTGGAAGATATGCACAAATCTCTAGTCACTTACAATATGCCCAAACTGATGCAGAATGAAATAGAAACCTTTAACAGATTGATAACAAGTAATAAAATTGAAACAGTAATTAAAAGTCTTCCAAAAAACAAAAAGCCCAGGACCTGATGGAATCTCAACTGAGTTCTACCAGACCTTTCCAGAAGAACATTTCTCTTCATTAAGTAATTCCATGAAATTGAAAGGGGAATCTGGGGGAAACTGCAATAGATAAAACCTATAGTAGTTTATCTATACGTAGGCATTACCCCTGGATAACAAAGTTTATACACATTGATTGCTACTGTTTTGACAATGTTTCCCCCTCCTCTGTATCCTGTATCGCTATATACTTCTAATAAATGTGAAAAAAAAAAGAAAAAAGAAATTGAAAGGGGAAGAACACTCTCACTTTTTGAGGCAACCATGACCATGATACCAAACCCCAACAAAGGCACATCAAAATAAGAAAACTACACACAAATATTCCTGATGAACACAGACACAAAAATTCTTTAAAAAATTCTAGCAAAGTGGATTCAAAAACATCAAAAAGATAATATACCACAATCAAGTGGGCTTCATTCCAGGGATTCATGTTTGGTTCAAGATACACAAATCAATAAATGTGATTCATCATTTAAACAGAAATAAAGATATGATCATCTCAATAGATGCAGAAAAGGCCTTTGATAAAATCCAACAGCCACTCATGTTAAAAACACTGGAGAAGAGTTGAAAGACTTTACCTTAATTTTATAAAGACTATTTATGAAAAACAGACAGCCAACATTATATTAAATGGAAGAAAACACGGTATTTCCACTAAATTATGGAACAATCCAAGCTTGTCTCACCACTCTTAGTCAATGTAGTCCTTGAAACCCTCGCCAGGAAATCAGGTAAGAGAAGGAAATCAAAGGGATACTGATAGAAAAGGAGGAAGTCAAACTATCTTTATTTGCTGGTAATATGATCCTATATCTAGAAGACCCAAAATAAACTCCACCAAAAGAATTCCAGAGCTTATAAATGAACTTAACAGGGACTAGAGCAGTGGCTCAATGGTTACGGCACTTGCCTGGCATGTGCGAGTGCATGGGTTCAAACCCCAGCACCACATTCACAACGAAGTGTTCAAGCAATGAAAGCCACATGAAAAACTCAAATTTATTCTGTCTTTCTCTCTGTCCCTCTCTCTCAAAGAGAAAAAAAGAAAAATAAATGAATTTAGCAAAGTTGCAGGATACAACATAAATCAACAGCTTTCCTATACTACAACAGTGATTCAGCCAAAGAAGAAATCAGGAAAATATTCCCAAATAAAGTGTTTAGGAATTAATCTAAAAAGGAAATAAAAGACCTCTACAAGGAAATTATAGAACACTGAAGAAAGAAATTGAAGACCTGGGAAGACAGAAAGATATCCCATGGTCTTGGTTAGACAGAATCAATATAGTTAAAATGGCCTTTCTGCCAAAAGCACTATACAGAGTCAATGCAATCCCCATCGTGATACAATGACATTCTTCACAGATATAGAAATATCAGTTCTTATATTTATTTGGAAGAATAAGAAACCCAGAATATCCAAAGCAATACTAAGAAGGAAAAAAGAAAAAGCAGCAGGAGGTATCATGATACCTGACCTGAAATTATACTATACAGCTATAGTAACAAAAACAGACATGAAAACCAATGGAATAGAAGACACAAACAAATCCACATCTTTAACCATGTGATATTCAACAAAGAGGGTAAAAATATGTTTTGGAGGAAAGAAAGCCTGTTCAACAAATGATGCTGGAAAAACTAGACAACATATGCAGAAAAAATGAAATTAGATTCCTATCTCTTACACTGCACAAAAAAAAATCAAATCAAAATGGATCAAGGACTTAGCTACCACACAACTGTTAAAGAAAAAATAGGGTCAACACTTATCACATAAGTGCTGGCACTGACTTCCTTAACCAGACTCCTATAGTGCAAGAATAAAAACTAAGAACCAATAAGTGGGATGCCATTAAACTAAAAAGCTTCTGCAGCGCTAAGCAATTAGTCAAGAACGTGAAGAGAGAGCCTACAGAATGGGAGAAAATCATGGCCAGCTACTCCTCCAATAGGTGACTGATATCCAGAATATATAAAGAACTCAACAAACTTAATACCAAAAACATATTCAATCCGATCAATAAATGGGCTACAGAACTAAACAAATTTCAACAGAAAAAAATCCAAAAGCCAGTAATTATATTAAAAGAATGTTCAGAGAAATGCAAATCAAAACTACATTAAGATTTCACCTCACTCCAGTTAGAATGGCAAAGATTAAGAATACAAACAAGAACCGATGATACAGAAGTTATGGGGAGAATATAACAATTCCCAATAGCTAAATTATGAAATCAACCCAGATGCCCATCACTGGATGAATAGATCAAAAAACTGTGGTAGACCCACAGCAGTGGCTCAGTAGTCACAGTGCTTGCCTGGCATGCATGAGGTCATGGGTTCATACCCCAGCACCATATACACAACAAAGTGTCAGAGCAACAAAAGCAACATGAAAACTAAATGAAATTGGTATTCTCTCTTCCTTTCTCTGTTCTTCTCTTAAAAAAGTAATAGTGGTATATCTATATACAGAGTTCTACTCAGCTATTAAAAATAATGAAATGATGGCCTTTGTGGGTAAATGGATGGAAATGGAGCAAAGTGTACTAAGTGAAATTAGCCAAACTCAAACGTCAAATGTTTTCTCTTATATGTAGAAAGTAGAGTAAACAAAAGATAGGGTGGGAGGTAGTTAAGTTTATATATTAGACCCAGCAAACACAAAACGATATACAATCTGGGGGGAGTCTAATTATGTACGAGGGTAGGGGGAAGGTGGGGAGGGAAAAGCGGGGCTCTAAACACTATAGGTATACTTTACACCCTTGAGATGCTGAATAATATGCAGAAAGGCATGTAAAACCAGAAAATTCAAACATATGTATATATAAAATATATACATACACAGGGGGAGATCATCTGTCATCAGGGGGAGATCAGTGGAGATAAGAGACCAGTAAGTGGCGGGGATATCTGCTCAGTAAGAAATAAGTCTAAATTACATTGTGCTGATGTGTGAATATATAAATGTATAACAACAAATCCCTTCATTATGTAACATTATAACATACCAATAAATTAAAAAGGGGGAAGCTAGGGATGTGACTCAGAGGTTTAGAAACCCTGGGTTCCATCTAGTACAAAAAAAAAAAAAAAAAAAAAAACACAACTTTTTCAAATTAAGAGGGTTGGTCAGGAGGCTGGAGCAGTGACCTGGCGCTTATGGTGCTTGCCTGGCACACGCAAGTTTGAACCCCGGCATCATGTACACAATGAAGTCTCAGAACAACGAAGGCCACATGAAAAACTAAACAAAAATAGTTTCTCTCTCACTGCCCCTCTCTATTAAAAAAAAAAAGGCATGGGACGGGTGATGGTCAGGGTTATAACTTAGAGATGGAACACTCCTGGGTTCAAACCCCAATACAAAAGAAGAAGAAGAAGAAGAATTAGAAAGAACATGCAACACAAAAAGAATCACCTTCAGTCCCTGTGGTCACCACACCCTCACTCTAACTTTGGTCTGGACTAACTACTTCCAGACTTCTGTTAGGTAGAAGAAAACCATTGTGCAGTCAAACCCAATCCTTCCTGTACACCATCCCAAACAAACGCATGTATTCAATAAAAACAACGCATGCTGTGAAAATAGTGTCCAGACACCTCCAAACCCCCATTTCCAATAAAACTGTTAACTTCCTACTTAAAAATTCTGGTGCTGCAATGGGTTCCCATGTCGCTCAGCTACATGCCCATGCATGGGTCTGCACCAAGCACCCTCTGGGCTCTGGTCAGAATCCAGCCTTGTTCCTGAGGACTTGCTCCCTCATATTCCCCATCCAGTGTGTCTCCAAGGAGATGTTCCCACCTCACCCGCTTCCACAAGTGGACACATGGACCTGCCCTGCCCACCAGAGTTCCCTACCCTACCTAACCAGGTTTTTAGGGTTGCTTTAAACATGCCACCAAAAATGGGCCAGCCAAGTTATCTGGAAACACCTATGGACGCAATCAGGAAGGACACTGTCAACTGCACTTGCAACAATCTTTTAGTGTGAAACATGTATGGGAAAGCTAACAGCAGTTAACACTAAGCGGTGAGTACACTAAGAGCTAGGTATTGTTACCTGGGCTTTTCCAGTAAATTCTAACTTAAAAAAAGGAAAATCAACCTTTTGCCATCATGTACTGCCAGGACTTCCAAGTCTGACAGCATGGAGGACTCAGCCAGGCACAGGTACTGGAGCTACCTCTCAGAGGTTTATCTAAAGGCCAGGGAACTAACTAGTCACACAAACACTGTTATGTCAGGGTAACAGACTGCAAAGCTATCCAAGAGGATTACTCTACAAATACCACCATAATCATTCACCTTCTTTCAGACACTAATTCACAGGAGTCTGCTAACATGCCTTGACCTACTACAACCTGGACCCTCTTCAATCTAAAATTGCACCAACTGCCCCCACTTTACGCATGCTGGCTCTTTTCACGCAATTCTGTAAGACAACACCATCATCTATATTCTGCAAATGAAAACACAGGAGCTCTGCAGTAACACCACCGTCAAGAGCACAGCATTGGTTACGCGCTGACAGCACCCCAGCCCACCCACACTGGAAACTTGTGCCTTCAGACCTAGCTTCATCTCCCCAGTTGCCTCTGGGGGCAATGACTTTTCCTAATCCTCAGAAGGAGAAGAGTTCACGAGCCAAGGAAAAGATGCCAAGAGACCACACCTGCCAGCCGGCTACTAGGAAGTGGCCATCGACAGCTCTGAACCCCCCGAGTCCTGTGCTGTGTCTGAGCCCCAACTCTGTACCACCTCCCCTCATGACTGACAGCACACAGGAAGGCTTCTCTAGGGAGAAAAGGCGCGTGGACTGGATTTCTCTCAGGGTGAAGTTAAACGGCAGACTTGAGCCCGTCAGGCAACCCAGTAGCGAGCCAAGACCGCTCCACCAGGCAGGCACCTCTCTTGAGTTTGTCATACACCAACCACCAAGGCCCAGAGTGAGGTACTGAATCACACCACCTAGATGGCGTATGGGAGAAACGCCTCAAGAGAAGAGAAGTGCTGGACTGGGTAGACAGACGAGAGCAGGAATCTCAGCTCAGCTACTTTCTAGGTGGATGATGGCAATGTTAATTTCATGTATCTGTGTGCCTGGGCTACAGTGTCCAGATATTAGATCAAACACAAACCTAAATGTCAACTGTGAAGGTCTTCGTTGGAAGAGATGTACATCTTTTTTTTTTCTTTTTTAAGAGAGGGAGAAAAAGAGAATCAATTTTATTTATTTTTTCATTTGGCCCTTGTTTCCCGGACACTTAACTGTAATATGTGGTGCTGGGGTTTAAACCAGGGTCCTCACACACGCCAGGCAAGCACTCAAACTGCTGAGCCACCGCTCCAGCCCAAGATGTACATTTATATCAGTGGTGTCTAAGTAAAGCAAATACCCTCCAGTATGTGGGTGGACATTGTCCAGCAGGCCTTAGGCAGGGCGAGGGGAGGCCCATGAGGAACAGCAATTCTGCCTGCACACAGCTTTCACACCTCAACTGTGACATCACTGCTTCCTGAGTCTTCAAGCTGCAGCCCATGCTGCAGATTTTCAAACTGACAGATGCCACAACAACATGAGCCAATTTCTGAAAATGAACCACACACACACAGACACACACACACACTGTTGGTGTGCATCTCTGCAGAATCCTGACTACTGCAGTGACCTTGAGCACATCCACATCTCAGCCTCAGTTTCTTCACATGCATAAAATGGGAACAAAGGCACCATCCTCAGAGCCGGTGGAAGGAACAGAGACACTGCAGGTCAAGAACCAGGCACAGTGTCCAGCACACCACAGGCACTCAAGGAAAAGGAACTCTGTGCTCGCTGTCAGGGATTTCTGCAGGTGGCCACAGGCTTCGGGGAGAGTGAGAGGCATCGTAGCATGTGTTCGTAGTGACCGCGCTGCCCATGTGCTCAGTGCTCACATCCCACTCCACTGCCAGCTCAGGGGTAGAGTCACGCCTGCTGCCCTTGCTGAAGGACCCGAGCACTCGGCACGCTATCGGGTCGGCTGGATGAATGGAGCAGCGCCCCGGCTTCATGCTTTGCACAACTTCTCCACACCCTGCAGGACGGGGATCTGAGGGACAGGGACAGGCAGCTCAAGCACCTGCTCTGAAGCTTAACTGCACCAGCAACTTCACATCGGTTACTCCTGGAAACAGGGTTACAGGTGGAAATAAAGCCCAGAAGGCAGGTGTTCCCCAGCAGGAAGGAGAGCAGCAAGGAGGGCTCCTGTCTACTAACAGTATTTCAAAAGGTGAAGGCCCTTTAAGAGTCAACCCACAAGACAGACAGGAGCAGTGTCACGCAGAGAGAGAAGGAGGAAACAAGGGAGAGAGACAGAGAATATGAATGAGAAGTGGGTCGGTAAGAAAGAGACAGCCCCGTGGTCCATCTTCAGAATACAGTATTTAGCCTTCGATGTAAAAAGCCTTGAGAGATGAGAAATGCAGCAGGAGGGGCGGGCAGCGGCAGGTGGGGACAACTGCAGGTCTGCTTCTTCAATTAACCCAATAGGAGACAGTAAAACCTACCTAACTCTAGACCTCAGCCGCTAAGGAACGGTGGGAGGGACCTCGTGCTCAGGGGATCAAATGCTGGGTGCCCCTGCTCCGCTGTGCCTGCTCACCAAGACACCCAGCTGGCAAGACTGTCATTAAAGCCTCACTTTCAGCACTGGAGCAGTGGCTTGGCGGTTACAGTGCTTGCCTAGCATGTGCGAGTACACAGGTTCAAACCCCAGCACCACATACACAACAAATTGTCGGAGCAACAAAAGCCATGTGAAAAACTAAATAAAATTGTTTCTCTCTCTCTGTGTCCATCTTTTCTTTAAAAAAAAAAAAAAAAAAAAAAAAGCCTCACTTTCTCTGTGCCTTGTTTCTCATTCAGTCTGGATGAACAGATGGAAAGGGGAAGGCAACCCCCACCCACCCAAGGGGGCAGAAAAAGCAGCAGGTAGGAGCCTGGCAGTGGAAGAGGCCACAGGCATAACCAGCTTCAGCCGGGCTGGCATTAGTTTCTCTGTCTTCTGGCTCCACTGCATTGGTTTTATTCTCACACAGAACTTCTCAGCCCTCCGCGTGAAAGCAGCTGCCTCAGCCTGGGCCTCTCAGATTCAAGGCCAGCAAGACAAGACACACGCACCCCATTCTGAAATCACAGCAGCACTGTGACTGCAGTGGCTGGCTCCCCAGACCGTGCACGTCCCTGGAACAATGCCTAGGGGAGGAGACCACAGAGACTAGGGCTAGACTGAGGGCCTTGCCAAGGGTAAACTGGACAATTCCAGAAAAGGAAGGGGGATTCTGGGAAGATGAAAATCAGCCAATATCCAAGATGCTCCACGCACAAGGTGGTCAGATGCTGAGCCAGGACTTGAACTCAAACTAGTTTGACCCCAGAATCACGCAGTTCCACCAGCCCACACTGCCTTCGTCAGCCATAGTCAGATCTGCAGACTCTCACCAAGGAAGTCTCTGTGCTCAAGACACGTGATTCTGATCACAAAATAACTCACACGAGCACACAGGTAAACCCCAGGCTTGGTTACTGCTCATAGGCAGGGCCATAGGAGTTTACGAAATTCAGAGATCTGTGTGATTAGGTTTCCATAAAGTAATGGGAGAAGAAATGGATCTTACTGTAAGTGCAATATCTGGCCTGGCAAATGTCAAGGGAAATGGCCAAGAGAGGAAATTAGGAGAGGAACTGGACAAGTGAAGAGTGAGGTCATAAAGTGGTCATGACAGGACAGATGTGACTGCAGTGGGGCTGCGTGATGAGCAGCAGGAGACAAAAAGAGCCAAGTTCCCTTGGGACCTCGAAGTCAGAGGGAGGGTGGAGATGAACTAGGCTCAACTCCACTCCAGAGCCTGGAGGAGGCAGCAAAAGCACCGTGCTAACTCACACAGCAGTGGAGAAAGGACCCACGGAGCCTCCCTGACCTTCGTAACTGCTGGCACCTATTTGGAAAGATAAATCTGAGACCAAACCTGGATTGAAGAAGAAAAACATGACTTTGATGAATGCCAGATGTTTACCACTGGCCAAGAATCAGAGTGCTGGCCTATCAGAAGCATATCTGCTGACCTGGAAAGTCATTGTGGGACAGCCACATCCTCCAACGCAGTGGTTCTAAACACTGCACTCCAACAAATCTCAACAGCCCTGAGATTTCTGAAAACACCCCCCGAGTGACAATATGACTCCAATCCTGAGAACCACTGCTCTATGGAGTGAAAAGATGGTCTAGCAGCCACAGGAAACTCGTGCAGAAAGGAGGTTCTCTCTTCTGCGGGGCTGCTGGGAAGTCTAAACCTCCACTGCTGGCAGCACCTTGCCACCTGGTTGAAAAGCAGTCAACACATGGAGGGGCTGGGGCTGGCATGGGCTCACAGGAGCCAAGTGTGCAACCTTCCCCAACTCCACTTCCAGCGACAGTGTGTTGGCAGTTAATGCAACACAGCAGGAGCTCCAGGCAGAAGCATCAACTCCACGGAAATCAGCAAACACTAATCAGAGCCTTTCATTTTTCCAGAGGGCTGTTTGACATTTGCCAATACTGGTGGTAGAGGTGGGGTCAGAGCTGAGAAACACGGAAAAATTCAGCTCCTGATAATGTTGTTTCAGCTACTGGATCATAGGATCCCAAAATGCAGATACTCCTGGACTTTTCTAAAAGCCAAATTAAAATGAATTTTATGACTCCTGTAATCAAAACAACTCTAAATAATGAAGCCGTGGCAGAGACGAAGTGAAGTGCTAACTAGTCACAAGAAACCACACAAGATCAGAAGAAATCTGGCAGAGGCACAACTGAAAGGTTGTTATTTGGGATACAGCACATTATGTGCATGGCACTGTTGCAGGGACAGATGAGGCCGACACCCAAGGAAATCAGAAGCAGTTTTATTTAAAGCTGTGCAGCTTGGTCCAGGGGACTTAGGTGTCACAAATTCCACACCTGCAGCTTGAAAACTCTTACAGTTTTATATTCAGTGACAGTGCAAGGTTACAAAACATTAATTTTTTTATTTTGATAAGCCAGACACCAGTTTTATAAGATTTTTATCAAAGATAATAGAAATAACTTCTCCTTTACAGGGTATTCTTTCTCTCTGGGGTGAAGGCTCATCCCATTACTCAAACTCCTGTAAGATACGCAGAGCACAAAACTCGTCTGCTCTCGAGGAGTTACAAATTACAGCCACCCTCTGTGCAAATCTTACAGACACTCTGGCAAAGATTTTGCTGACAGAAGTCACTTGAGCTGGTTTAAAGTTACATGGTCAGCATATTTAGGGGCAGGGTCCTGAAACCCCTTCCCCAGGCTCCTTCAACACTAGAATGAAGATCCGTGAATTCGTCCACTGCTAAGCTCTCCACAACTGGAATGGATGTGAAATCCCCTAAGGACCATGATGCTAGGTCCTAGGTCAGCTCCTGTTGGTTCTGCATTCATTCACATTGTATTTTTAGAGTGCATAGATCCAGCACTCTGTGGGAACTCTGAACACAGAATAGGAAAAAAAAACCAGGCAAGGTCCTGCTCCTGTGGATTACATAGTTCAGGTGAACTACAGTCGGTAAGCAAGTAAGGAAATCAACGACCAAGACCTGCAGAGGTATACTGAAAAGTGCTGCGATAGAGATAAAAAACAGTGACAGAGTAAGAAGCGAGGCACAACCTCCCCACAGTGCGGTCAGGAGGAGGCGACATCTGAACAGAGACCAGCAAGACAAAGCGGATTATGCCATGCAGAGGTAAAACCAATGGCTACCAAGTGCAAAGGCCCTGAGGCAGAAACCAACCTGGCACATTTGTACAGCAGCCTGAGGTCTATGTGGCTGAGAGAATGAGGGACCGGGTGGGAGGAAGCGAAGTGGGAAGCCCGGAAGAGCCAGATCACATGGTGCACTCAGAGACATCATCCAAACCATTCAACAGTGAAGTAATGGAACCTAACTTGGGCTTCTGTGAGGGCCTGTGTTTATCCCACTGGCGCGGAACAGCTGGCACTGGAGGAACGCCCCTCTTGCAACCCAAGAAGCGCACCTCAAAGACATCTGTCTCTGTGCCCACCGAGGGTGAGCAGCAGGCCATGCAAGTGGAGATCCCCGAAGCCTGCAGCAATTCAGGCTGCAGGGTGCCAAGTTCTGGGGGAGAGGCTCCCTGGAAACAAAGGCACACCCCAGAAACCAATACCATCTTCAACAGAAGCAGACCTACAATCCAGCCAGCCTTGTTCCCTGGGCACTCAGGGAAACTGACACCCCAGTAGGAGCACGAGCTCATGCAGGTGTGAGACAACAGACCAGCAAAGACCCAGCAAGCTGCAGAGGATGGAAGCTCCCCAGCGTTTTATTTCTAAGACCAAAATTTTAAAATTGGTGCAAAGCCTCTCTCTCGCTGTCTCTGGAGTTTCCTGATTACTCTAACTGCCACCAACACCCAGCCATTCTTCCTGCCTCTCTCCCAAAGCCAAGGGCAGAGTTATTAAACAGCAAAGCCAAGGAGAGCTTAAGGCTTAAGAACCGTCACTACAGAACGAGACTGCAGTGTCCAAGACGCTGACAGTGGGTTTTCCTAGGCAGAGCAAGGTGGGGGAACCACTCTCAACAGGAGCAGGCACACTCGCAGCGGCTAAGAACGCTCTGCAAGGGCAAGGCAGACCTGCATCTGATAAGGAGGAAAGCGCCAGAGCCTGTGAGCTACGGAAACGGAACTGAGCTGGAAATCAGGCGCCACGGCAGCTGGCGGCTACCACCAATTTCAGCGGGGACAGTACAGTCAGGCAGCACTGGATTGGACTGAGGCCCAGATACAATCAGAACTTGGTTCCTCTCTACTTTGCTACCAGTTTCTCTGTGTCCTGGTCTTGTTCTGAGGCTCCACAGGGAGATAAGCTGGCTACACTTTCCCTACGCTCCCAGCTCAACAGGAAAGAAAGAACTGCTGACCACATGCTGAAGCCCTGAGGTGGAGCTAGAGCCAGCCTTCTGAGGCGAAGTGCAGGGGCCCACATGCATCACAGGAGTGACAGGAGGCTACAGGTGTCCACCACACACATGCAAGTGCAGAGTCAGCTCGAGCCCTGTGACAAGGACAGACCGTTCTCTCCAGAGTCCCAAGTCTGACTGCCCTGGCAGGACAATCTCTTCTTTAATATAAACCACAAGCTCCAATTGTCAGGCAAATGCTGCTCGGGGAGCCCCGAAGCCCAGCACCCAGCAAGGTTTTTCTACAGCAAAGCCTTTCTTAAGAATGTCACCAGTGTAGAGACATGGAACAACTAACCATACCCCCAGAGTGACAGCCAGCCTAACAGTGGGGCCACACAGCTTTGCAGACTTCATCTCCAATATCTGCCAAGGCGGCACCTGCAACCTGGAGCAGGGGGAGTGTGTGACAGGAGGACTCCCCTTTCTTCCCAGAAAACACACTGCTCCTGGATGGCAGTGGGTGGGAGGTGCTGGTCCAGTTGTGGTTCTAGATCCAAGGCCACAGCTCTCCTCCGAGTTCCCAAGTTTGTGCATCAGGGAACTTCTGACTAAAAACCCAAAACCTAACCTTCAAACCATCAACCTCTCAGCACAAGCTCTCCAAGATGATGGGGAAGACCACCCCAGCCCATCAACCAAACACCTCAAAACACCTTATGTATCAGTAAGAAATAATCCCTTGATTTAACCACTCTCATTTCCTACTGCTGCTGTACCAGACTACAAAGAAAAAACAAATCTGTGGCTTCAAACAACACAAATGTATTATTCTAAAGTTCAGCGCGGTCCTAATGAGCTGCCCAGGTGTGTGCCTTCTGAGGCACCGCCCTCATTCCTGGGCTTATGGCCCTACCTTCTTCACACTGCACCCTCCAACCTCTGCTGGGCTGTCACACTTGCTGCCCCTCCATGATGAGGCCTCTGCTATCCCACTGGGGCCAGCTGGACAATTCACGATCATCTCCCACCTGTTCCCTTTTAAGGGGGCGTGTTGACAGGGTCCAGCAATTAGCACATGGACGTCCCTCTTTTTCTGTCCACCATGGCATTTTCTAGATCACAGACTTACGTTATCTAAACTGTATTATTTCATATTTAATCCCAACACCACCACCATATGAAGTGTATCTATTTTAATCCTGATTTAATGATCATAAAAAGCAGCTCCGGGAGGTGAGGTTAAATACGGTGTTACACTATGAGCTGGCACTGATGTAACTGCTTTCCGTGTGTTCACTCACTTCATCCTCCCCGAGACCCTATAAGGAAGGACCCTGCAAACCCCCACTGCAATTCCCACTTACAGAGAAGGAAACAGGCACGGAAGGTCACACAGGAGTCAGCTGCCCAGGGGAGTCCTCAGGGTCTACCACCCAAGTCACTAGCCTACTAACACTGTGTCAGACAGGCAGACAGGGTGTGGCAGTTTCCAAGATGCACCGGACTGAGGCAGCCTTTGTCATGGACACGTGCAGGGATCGGCATGAAATGAGACCTGGAGGCTGGAGGCAGGCACACAGCCACAGGTGAGCAGCCTTCCTTCTGAAGCCCTGCTCCCGACAGCCCAGGAGGAGACATCAGCCTCACTCACACCGGACCAGCGAGATTCTCAAGAGCTAGAGCTAATGTTCTAAAAAGTCCCTAAGCACCCTCTTCCCCACTTTGGTCTCCACTAATGACAGGAATTCTCAAGACTTGACCATGCCTCACAAGGCTCCGGATTCAGACCTGGAAGGCACTGTGCCAGAGAGGGGACTCTGGCTGGAGATGCAGCTGGACTCTCCCAGCAACTACCAGTAATAAAAAAGGTTATTTTGAACTATTTGTCTGATTCCTATATATTTTTTTTTTAAAAAAAGAACTTGAGGGACAAAGTGAAGTGCCATGATTCATTACAAATCCAAATATTATGACATGCTGGCCACTTGTTACACAGCAAGCACAAACACAAGTGGCTCGTAACAGCTGCCCTCTCTCTCCACCTCCGCCAAGATCTGCCACAGGCACTGCTCCTCAGAACTCACTGATGAACGGCCAGCCAGGAAAGGGGCTAAGGAAACACCCAGAACTGCCAGTCCTAGAGACCTTTCTCTTTCTGCGTGATAGAAGTGTCACTGTCACAGCCCTGATGCCCTGAAAGTTCCAACCACCCAACTACTTCCACCTTTTCTGACTTGCCCAGCAGCCACCAGATGGGTCTCTGGCTTCCCAAGCTCATCAGCCCAGATGCAGGTTTACTGGTCTCCCCGGCGGTCCTGCATCTCCTTACTGCTGAGCAAAATGCTCTTCTGGTTTATGTCACAGAGTACTGGGCTACCATGAGCACCTCCAGGGAAGGGCTCAGTCTTGCCAGCATCACGCACCCGGTGTCTGAGGCTGAGGGGATTCGCCTGCACCACAGGCCCTCGGCAAGCTACCAGAAGGCCTCTGCAGGCAAGAAGCCAACTCACCTTGCTTCAACCTTCAACAGCAAGCTCGAGATGAAGACATGAGTTTGGACAGTGATCTCCTGCTCTCTCACCACGGTGAGCCCTGAATGGGTTCCCTGGAGAAGAGATGGCATCCCCATTCATTACAGCAGACTTGAAGGAACAGCCAGGACAGTCACAACAGAAGTTTACTTGCCAAGCTAGTTCCAGAGGGATGTGGTGGCCCTCCTGTCACAGCTCTAATGCTGGAACAAGAGCACAAGGACAATACCCTCCAGGACCAGAGATGCCAACACAAGCAGAAGCCTGTGCTTCCAGCAATCCCTGACTACCAAGACAAACAGCGTTCAGCAGTGAGCACCCAGCCTCACTCAGGGTGGCTTCAGGAATAAAAAAAAACAACTAGATCACAGAGCCCCAGATTCTCCATTCTACCCCAAATTTTCCTGGCTACGTCATGAATTTCTTGGAGGGACTAGCCTGCTTATGAACAATGGTGGGAATCTGAAATTTGGAATTTGTGAATTTGAAGGTTGTCAACAACCTATTCTAAAAGCTAATTCTGAATTTTTTTCTAATCCTGGAAGTGTTTTTTCAAAGCAAAAGCATAGTAATAAAGGTGAGGGCCCCAGGTCAGCCCACAGGAATCTCTTCACCTTGGAAGGCACTGGGGGCTTAAATGATTTTTCACTCTTTGCCCTACTGATGAGCTCACAGTTTCATAATTTTTTGTCAAAAAATAAAAGAACCTTTGTATCCTCAAAATAAAAGAATTCAACTATGGAAAAAATGTTCTAAATTCACACCTAGAATTTGTGAAGCTAGATGGCATCGACGTGTCCATCCCCCAGCAGCAGGAGCCAAGGAAACCACTGATCAAGATAGCATCCTCTCAGGGCTGGCGCGGTGACTCAGCAGTTCAAGCACTAACCTGTCACTGTCAACTCAGTGTTGGAGAAACAAAGGCCAGATAGAAAACTAAATAAGATTTATTGTCTTTGTCTCTTACGAAAGAAACAAACAAATAAACCATCCTCTCCTTCCCCAACCTATCCCTGCCCTGGGTCCTCAACTCCTAGACACCTGGAGCCACCGCAATGTGTCCTTCGCGTACTGAGGTTTTCAACAAACTGAAGCAGCAACTAGCTGGGGTTAAGGAATGAGTACAAATTCCTGAGAAAAACTGATGACATCACTGGAAATTAGATAAAACCCTTGAAAGAAGGCTAGTGTGCAACAACTGCAGCAGTTGCTTTTGGAACTTTTTTTTTTTTTTAAGAGAGAGGGACAGTGAGAGAGAGAAAGAGAGAAACAACTTTATTTAGTTTTTCACATGGCCTTCGTTGCTCCAACACTCAGTTGTGTACATGGTGCTGAGGTTTGAACCCGGGTCCTCGTGCTTGCCAGGCAAGCGCCGAAACCGCTGAGCCACCGCTCCAGCCCCTTTTGGAACTATTTTTAAGGTGGCACATAGTACCTGTACACATCTACGGGGTGCAATGTGTAATGATCTAATCTGGGAAAACGGCTGCCCTTCAATAGGCCGCCTCACAATGCCAGGCACACAGCTGGTGCTCACTAGTACTATAAAGTGTGTGCAATCATCAACTACAGGACTTTGTAGAACAACAGGGCACCACTATGTTCCCACACCCGAGGTTTTCGGAAAAACCTTCCATGGACCCAGGACTCGCAGGTCCAGTGGTATGGCCTTAAATCACACCAGAAGAGAGTAGGAAGGGATGGAAGACACTTAATTATCTCCACTCCCATCACTTAAGTGACAGCCCCCTGCCAAGACTCTGAGCAGCTTTGGTTCAGCACATTCAGGCAGAGTCTTGGGGAACAGAACTCTAGTAGCCGTGAAAGGCCATTCTGTACACTGTGCGCTTAAGCCCATGTGGCAATCACCCCAGACTCCTGACTCACAAATGTGTTTCACAGTGTTGAGGCTCTTAGAACAGAAACAAGCCCCTCAGAGCTTCCTTTCTCCTAGGCTGAATTTTCCATACAGAAAGGGCTTCCCAGACTATCACCGTTACAGACCAGACGTGAATAAAGCAAGGTATGCCACCAAAAAAGATCACCAGTATGCTGATCTTCAGTAAACAGATCAGAAGAAACACACATGTGTGTCTTTGTGGTACCACCATGCAAGCCACATCCAGATTCCAATCCTGTCTTCAACACACAGAGAAACAACCATTTGTTATACACCAAAAGCAGTACCTGGAAACTTTACATGCACTGATTTGGCAAATCCCCAATCATCTCATGACATTGGCATGATGCTTCCTTGTGCAGAAGGGTAACTGGCACCATGAGGTCAAGGGATTGTGGGTAAGCCTGTGGTGAAATGCAGGCCTAGCTGACTAGCAAGCCCTCCAAGCACCTGCCTCCTGTTACAATGCCCACACATCTTTTTTTTTTTTTTTTTAAGAGAGAGGGACAGTGAGAAAGAGAAAAGGAGAATCAATTTTATTAGTTGTTCATATGACTTTCGTTGCTCACTTTGTTGTGTACATGGTGCTGGGATTTGAACCCGGGTCCTGTGCATGCCAGGCAAGTACCGAAACCACTGAACCATTGCTCCAGCCCCCACACTCATCTTTTTAAGAGAGAAATGAGGCTGTGATGCACAGTAGGCAGCATTCAGGCTGTGCTAAGAAATACCTAAGAGATCCATGATAGGCAAATACACGGCACCCCCTCATCTAGCAAGATCCTTGTGAAGTGATCGTGTTTCTGCTTACTTGTTCATATTTTAAATTAGCAGTACAACGATAACAGCTAGAATCCATTCAATATGCAGTCTGCGGTAAGCATCATGTGAAGATGCCTCCCTGGACTACCTTGTGAGGAAGGTGCTGCCAACTGACTCCATTTTCCAGATGAGACAACGAGGCACAGAGAGATTAAGAAAGCTCACATGAGCTGCGGCCGGAACCTGGTCAGGCTAAGCCCAGAGCTCTGATTCTCCACCTTTCTGGCCTCATGCTGCTTTCACCCCAGGCCTGATTTAACAATTATGCTGCACCGCTCACCACCACCCCAGTCTTGAGACTCGAAACTGAAAAGCTCCCGACACACAAACCCGTATGAAGCTGTAAATCAGCAGCTCTCACAATGGCAGTTTTCATTAAGCAAGAACACACGGCAGGTTTTCCCAAGGGACGACTCTGCAGTCGTGAGGACACCAGCACTTCTTCCTAACCCGTCGGGATACGCACACATGCATCACAGGCCACAGGGCTCCAAGACAGCCCGACCCCTCCCCGCCCGCGCTCCCCCTCACCTTCGGCGGTTGGGCCTTCTCGTTTCAGCATCTGGACAGCTCCTACGTATTTCTTCAGCTGGACTTTGAGCACCTCGTTCTCTCTGCAGGTACAAGAATGTTAAAGGAACATTTAAAAACTGGCAATTTAGACCCAAAGTGGGGGAGAGGGGTGTCTGTGTATAGAAAAACACAATTTACATCTTACAAATATTAGCATTCTCATTTCAGAGTGCATCACTGGAAAAGGCTGTGTTATCAAGCGCACATTTCCCTTCTAGAACTTTCCTTCTTAAATGGAGGAAGGCACTAGTTGGTGGCAGTGCCCACAAGCTCAGTGTGCTGACCCAGGCTGGCCGCTGCCCTGCCAGGGGCCTGCTCAGCACCAGGCACTGGAATGTCCTCTCCAGCACAGCAGCCTGTGCCGGGCACTGAGCACTTAGCAGGCCTTGCATCAAGTGCTTGAACATCACTTAGGTCCTTCCCATTTTAGAGGTGAGGAAACTGAGGCATAAGGAAGGAAGAGAAGCAACTGGCCAAATCCACACCCATCCCTACATCACATTACACCATGGAACAAACCCAGGCTCCAAGACCCCACCTCCCGAAGCTGCCCCAGGTACAGTGGCTGAGGATGAGGGAGAAAGAGGCCCTTGGTTGAGTACCACAGAGCTTAGCCTTCACACATGTCTTCCCATCAAATCCTAGGTGCATGCCTTCATCCATCTCCCCTTCCTTCAGTGGAAAAATGCACAATGACTCTGGAACATTCTCCACATTTTACAGGACAAGAGTTGGACAGAAAGTCTCTGATCCAGGTCACACTGCCAAGGTCACCAGTGAGACACACTGCTGAGAGCCCAACTCAGGTCTCTGTCCCCAACACTCATAAGAGCTTCTCTACTTTTTCTTTCTCCCTCTCTCCCCACCCTCCCTCTTCCTCCCTCTCCTCCTCTCCCCTACTTTTCTCTCTCTCCCTATGAATTCAGACTTGGTCTCTCAACAGAAGGGTACCTCTTCCATATTCTGTTTCTGTCCCCCATTTCCCACCCAGGTGATGAGCCTAAGTGCCTTTAGACATGCTAGAATGTTTTTCTTTCCTCACAACAAAATGAACTGCATTTCCTTGTATGATTACAGAAATTAAAAGGCTCAGTGCCAAATAATCAGAACACATTTAAGAAAGAGTGGGGACTGGAGTAGTGGCTCAGCAGTTAGAGTGCTTGCCTGGCATGTGCAAGGACTTGGGTTCAAACCCCAGCACCACATTCACAACTAGTGTCAGAGAAACAAAAGCCACATGAAAAAAATAAAGTTAAGTAAAAATTAGCTCAGAACTCAACATCTTGAAATAAACCCCATTACCATTTTTATATCCTTCCCATCAGACCTCTCTAGGCATACGCACTCTCTAAAATTTTTCCATGGCTGGACATCCTTCAAGTTCCTTCAGTAACTTTTCCTTGTTTGAAGTCCTTCTTCCTTGTCTACTGCTCCGCGCACCCCTCACCCACAGTAACCACCAGTAAGAATCCTGTATGGATGTGTCTACCCTCCTCAATGCTCAGATGATAACTACACACTCAACACACTCTTAGGGTTGACGTTTACACACAAGGATCATATTACAAATTATTCTGCAATTAAGTTGCTCACATTACTAACTCAGCCAGGCTTACTTAGCTGGAAAACTTGGGATTGGTTCTGTGCGTCTATTTTCAATACACCTGGCTGAACTCAGCCTACAAAGAAAGCGCCTTCTTTGTATTATGCTTCTCTGCACTGTGTTTTGGCAGACAAAGTATCACAATCAAATGCAGAAAGTATTGTATACTTAGAATTGTACATTCATCCTACAACCATCAAAGAAATTAAGGCACAAAAGCATCCACCTATCATCCCGTTCCCACTAGGGATTCCGTCATGGACGTTTCTATAGGTAACTGCACTTTCTCTCCACTCGTGCTATGAATAGCACATATTTACAACCAACAAGTTCTAAAAAGATGCGTGGCAGGGAAAGTCTTCCCCAGAGCACAGAGGGGTACAATGTGTTCCCTCAGTTTCAACTAGAACATTACCACCCATCAGGACTTTCTCCCAAATGCCATGTATGAACTCAAGCCACCAATTACCTTAAGAGTAGAAAAAGAAAACAATTTATATACATTTCTTTCTATACACTGTAACTGTAACAACCAATCATGGAACAGCTTTTTTTTTTTCAGACCCCAGCGGTGCTCCACCACTGAGCTACACCCCAGCCTTTTTCATTATTTTAAGACAGGGTCTAACTTGCCAAAGCTGGTCTCAAGCGTAAGATCCTCCTGCCTCAGTCTGAGCTGCTAGGATCACAGGCGTGCACCACTATGCCTGGCTTGAAGAACACTTTCCAAGAGACAAACCAGGCAGCCTGCACTGAGAACACCTGAAGTTGTGAGTAGCAACACCTGGTTGCCAGGTCTCAGCTCCTTTGCTCCCAACAGATCAACAGCCAGCTCTCAGCTTCCCAGTTCACCTGCTGCTCTGTGGCCACACTGAAGTGTTTCAGGTGATCTCTTTACTTCTCATTGGAATCAATCTGTTCTGATTTGAATCAATCTGTTAATTCTGCATTAAGATAGTGTCCAAAAAATCACACCTACTACAGGATCAAGAATTTTAATAGAAATTGAAATGAGCTGTGGTGAGCACATCAGGCCACCAGGTAGACACCTTTGGGAGCTGGAAGTCCACTCCAACCAACTCTAACCACTCAACTTGCCTGCCTTTTCGAGAAATTAACACTCTTGGGCCTCAGGGACGACATAAGTCCTTCCTGAATAACACTTCAACACCTGGCCAGTGTACCATCCACTTCAAGAGGTTCTGCATCTTGATGGCTAGATAGGACCAAGCCCTTTTAGCTTTTTAATTTTTACTTTCGAGTAACTATAGATTCACAAGAAGTTGCAAAGACAGGATATCAAGAGATGCAGTACACCTTGGCCCAGTTTCCCCTGGTGGTTACATCTTACATAACTACAGGGTAACACTGTGCAAATCCACATGAGCACAATGGTGTAACTTGGCCAGTCCCGCAGTCGATCATGATGCTCCTGAAAATCTTTCACCATGGTATGATTACAGATTTTAATGACTACAGCAATCAGGCTGTGCCCATGAGTAAGACGAACCAGGTCTAAGATCCAGGCACTATGGCAAATTCAAGAGGTCTTGTCCCTCTCAGCCCAAAAACTGGCTTTTAAAAAAAAAAAAAAAACTTAACATTACTAGCCTATAAAACTTATTCCCAGACTTTGGACAACTAGTTTGCAATTAGCTAACAGGACTTTAATTTGTAAACAGAAAAACAAAATGGAATTTATCACTTATCAGTACGTAGATCTCTATTATGTTGAGATAAAAATGTCTTCTTTCTTTGCCCTGTTGAGTTTTGATGGTATTGACGGATTTATTAAATGCAGCCTGGCAATCAGCAGCTCTGGTAACACCCTTTGCATGAAGATATGGCCAAGGCCCATCCCCTGGGGAGATTCTATCCTGTGCCAGGTGGTGTTTAAACCAAAGGAACAGAACAACAACAAGACAGACCAGGCCTTCATGCAGGTTACATTTACCATGGAGAGGTGGTCCAACCAGTCAGGGACTAAGTGATAGTTTCAGATAATAATGCATGCTGTAAAAAATAAAGCAAAGGCGGAGATACAGTGTAGGGGTTTTTATACAGGGGAGTCTGAGAAGGCCTTCCGGAAGGTGACAAACAAGACAAAATCTGAAGGAGGTGAGAATCCACACCCAAGAGGGATGGTGATCTGGGAGACCGTGGGAGCTTGCTGTCTTTCAGACTGGAGCAGCTGGGGTGGGGCCCAGCCCTGGGCAATTCTAACAGTGACATTCCTCCGCTACCTAAGTTTAGGCAGAAGAAAGAGACTTGGAAAAGCCCCCAGGCCAGCCTGAGCTTGCCAGAGAAGCCAGGCAGCTCAGGGGGGCACAAGTCATGAAGGACCATGCAGCCAAGGCAAGACATGTGGGGATACTCTTGGCAAGAAGTGCAGCCTGTGAAAGTGCTAAGCTGGGGAACTGCATGTGTGGTGTGAGATAAACTCACTGGGGGCGGAAACAGAAGATGCCAGCTGCTGCAGCCATCCAGGCAAGAAATGACAGCAGCCAGGCCTGGAAGGACTCAGGTGGTAGCTGTGGAAACAGAGGGAAGTATGCAGACATTCATCCAGAGGACTCCAAAAGCCTTGCCAATTCCAGCTCCGGCCCCAAACAGACCTGCTGGCTGCCCTGCAGTTGCCTCTGAAAGCATCAGGAAAGAAAGCAAATCATGGAGCAGGTGACAAGTGCCTCTCACACGGCTCCCAATGACTGCAATAATTAATGTTTGTAAGTCAGAGCAATTATGACTGCCCCGATGTCAGAATAAACAACCAGCAACCCTGGACAGCACCACTCAAGGGATAATTACTCAAAACAAAACTAAGGAACCAGTTAAGTGCACTTGGTAATTCACAGGCATGGAAACATCACCAGACATCACAGGAATTTTGCTCTGCCCAGGCAGACAAAAGTGTGACTTGATGGTACATTCCACTATCCGCTGGGTAGAGTGGGCACTCCCTGTCACCCCACCCAACTGAGGAAGGAGAACCTTACTCAGTAGCCAGGCTGCCTAGGGCCATGGGCACTGCCTCCAAGCAGGCATCAACAAAGGGCAGGAAGGGCGGCATCACCTGGTATTGTGGTGTTTATGGCTGCTCCTGATAGAGAAGTCAAGATCACTGCAAAACACAATGTCATCAAAGCTAAAACGCCATTTCCCCCAAACCATGCACATCCCTGTTAGTGTCCTCTCGCTCCAACTCTACCCACCACCTTTTGAAGGCACTGCGCCCTCCTAATGCCATTGCTCCGCCGAGCACATGTCTCCTCGTCATTCTTTATGGCAAACTTGAGCTCACAACCTCACACACTGCTCTGCGAGACGGCACAGTAGCTACCACTACCCACAGAAGCAGGGAAGGGAGGTCATCCAGGCTTTCGTAATACAGACACAGACACCATGGGGAAGCTACATCGTTTTCCCAGCAAATGACAAGCTGACAAGTGGCAGAGCTGGAATTCAAGCAGTCACCAAAGGGTTGGGGGAAGAAAACCTTGCCAGTTATCCACCCTCACTGTGGCAGGTAGGTCCGGGAGGTGAAGGAAAGGGAGTCTTCCTCAGGGCCATCTTGGGAGGCTGCTCCAGGCCTCTGCTCAGGCTGCTGGCTCAACTGTAGGCACAGTGCTTTCCAGGCGGGACCCTCTTCGCCCCTCCCATCTGCTTGCAGCTATTGGGCAACACGATGCCCCGCTATCACGGTCCCCACACCCACTCTAGCCAGCCTCCTTGTAACTACACATTTTCACTAAGGCTGACCTGATCCTCGCACAGTGCTGCTTCCCCGTCTGTGCCAGTCCCTGGTGAACATTCGCTTATGGATTTTTCAAGGGCAGCTCAAAGGCCAACTTCTCCCAGAAGCCCTTCCGGCCAACTCCACCTCCACCAGGAGGGGTTTGTGACAGCTCAGTCTTCTGTCCCATCACAACCTGGACAGCTTCTGCTAAAGTGTCCCACTTTAACACCCTGGCCTGTGCTCAACCCCCCCACTTAGACTGACACACCCTGGAGGAGAGAGGGCTTGCTTTATGTACCCTACGCAGCCTCTTAACCACGAGGGACACAGAGGACTGGCTCCAGGACTTGCAGCACACAAAGCCTTGGATGCTCCAGCAATTGCATGTAGCCTACGCCCACCCTCCTGACACTTTAAGTCATCCCAGATGACTTACGATGCCTCATATAATGTCCTGTCTTGCTTAGGAAATGATGATGACAAAACCAGACTGTACTGTTCAGTAGAGGCACCTCCATCACAGGCCTCCGCAGATGTGTTCTTCTGGAATCCATAGCACCAGCTCCATTACCTGTGTCTGCATTTGATCAAGAGAGGAGATGGAGGCTAGCACAGTTGGTGACAAGCTGAGGCTCTCAGGAGTGGAAATGGGATTGGTATCCAGGTAACTCCAAAGGCCACCTACCCAGATCTGGCCCAAGGACCTTCCAGAAATGGTCAGAGGGCAGAGCATTCCACAATGGAAGGACCTAATCACAAAGCTGATGTCCCCCAAATCCCATTCTCCCTTCCTGAATAATTCAGTCCTGAGCTCCTAGAGATCAGGACATTTCAAAAGCACATAGCAGGGCAAACCTAGGACAATTTCAGCATCAAAACAGTGATAGTAATTGATTACAAGATACTGACTGAAATAAAAGTACATGAGTCCAAAACTAATAAATGGAAAGCTTATAGCATAAAACAATATTTATGGCTCTAAAACCTCCCTACAAAATGCTTATTTGCAAAGGGGAAAAGAGTAACTTCTCAGCAGAGAAGGGCAACAGACATCACCTTAATCAGAAGATCAAAGTCAACCCCTTCAGGCATGGAACACGGTGAAGTTATGCACCACCCTCTAGGATGCACCAAAAACATAGCACTGTGCTCCTACCAGAAGCACAAATCAAATCCGACCCTAAGGAAACAGCAAAGGAGCCAAATGGAGAGGGACTCTGAAAATTAAACGGGCTGCAACCTTCAAAAATGTCCATGTGTGCAAATTAAGGAAAGGCAAAAACTATTCCAGCCTAAAGAAACGTGACAATTCCATGCAAATGGGTCATTCTGGTCTCAATCATTTTGCAGAGGGGACACTGTGGAGTCAACTGGCGAACACAGAGCATATAGAGTAGATGACAGAAATGTGTCCATGTTAGTTTTCCAACTTTGACTGCTGAGCTGCAGTTACAAAGCAGAATGTCTTCTTCTTAGGAAGCATGCACTGACATTCAAGACTGAGGAAACAGGGGCTGGAGCAGTAGGTCTGAGGTTACAGTGCTTGCCTGGCATGCCCAAGGACGCAGGTTCAAACCCTGGGACCACGAACACGATGGAGTATCAGAGCAACAAAAGTCATGTGAAAAACTAAATGAAACTGATTCTCTCTTACTGTCCCTCTCAAAAAAAAAAAAAAAAAAAGAGAGAGAATAAAAAGAATAAAAGGTGAAAAGCGATCCCAGGCCCCTTGGCCATCACACAACCTGGGGTGGCCCCTGGCTTCTATATTTTAAGAAGACTCTGGGACAGCCTAAACCGAACTTGATCCCACAGCCACTCACTCCCCCGTGCCCTGCCAGCCCATGATGGCAACCAAAACCCAGACACAAACAATGACCCTTCCCAAACCACTATTCAGAAAATGGTGATGCACACCATGCATAGAGTCTGAGTATTCTTCCTTTCTTTCCAGTGGTTTTCTTGAATAAGACAGGGCTCTAGGGTTGCCAAGCAACTCAAATTTCAGGAAACCCATGCTTCCCCCTGGCTAACCTCTGGCTTGAGCTACACAACCCAGCCTATGCCCACTGTGGCTGGGCAGAGAGCGAGACCGCAGACAGCTGCTGATTCTAGGGCTCTCCCCCTGCTCTGTCATCTCCCTACTTCTTTTATAAACCCCTTCTCATTAGCCATCTGGTAAATGCCTCTCAGACTGGCATCCTGGTCTCTGCACTTCAGATCCAGAGCCAGGAAACAGCCCAAACTCCAGCAACTCAGAAAAGTAATTGCACATGACAGACACTCAAAATAAACGGAGCACAACATGGAAATCACAGGGTTCCAAACTCAATGGCCAGAATCGTACTCGACAGTCACTTCACTCACTCAAAACTCACGTAAGTTACTTCTCAAGGCATTTGATGATCAAAAGAAGCTCACTTCAACTATGTTTGTCACTAAAAAGTGCTTTGGGTCAGAAGGGAATGGTGTGAATGTTTACTCTGCCTCTGTGTGACCTTGGAAAAGTGACTTAACCTCTCTGCACCTCGGTTATCACTTGCTATGAGAGAGTAAAAGCACCTTCTTCAGAAACTACAGAACTCAAAGTAACTGTATGTCAGTCTAAATATAAATGTATATAAAGTGTCTGGCATATAGTAGTATTAAATCTTGCCAGTTATTTATTATCATCATAATCATTTGTAAATTGCAAATCAGGGCCCCACTATCATTATATTCAAAATTAAAGTAATCAGATTCCTCCTGGGAAGCAAGGGCTAGGAAAGAGCTTGGAATCATGCTCAAATCATTCTCTGAAAGCATTTACAGGTCAGGCATCAAATACTGAGTCCTCATCCCCCAGCTGAGTCCTATACATGGCTGAAGCAACCTCCTTCCTCAAAAAATGCTCGTCTCATTTCCCCAGACTGGTTCAAGTCCCTCTAGGGACACAGCACTTTCCAAGTTTACTGAACTTCATTTCCTTGGGAGCTAGTTCTGGAAGCTCTAAGGCACCACAAGTGGCCACCTTTGGGAGGAGTAAATGCAAACAGAAACCATAGCTGGCAGAAAGGATGGCCAAATAAACACACGTGCACACACTCGCACACACTGCCCCCCCACAGCAGAATAGGCAAGAGGAACCGTCAATCATTTCCTGCGGGTCCCCTTTACACAAGGCAAGTGCTTCCGGATCCCCCAAAGATTCATTCTCCCACTTCATGTCCGGCACATGGCCAGCTGTCTTCAACCTCACTGTCCACCTGGCTCTTCTAGGCATTCCCGTCTGAGATCCTAACTCACATGAGCTCCCCAAGTCCAACCAACTCCCCAGACAGCTGTAAACTGGGAATTTTAGGGCCAAAGCAAGGACGTGGTATAAAATTAGGTCACTGCAAAATTCTAAGTCCACGTTCACTCCAAGAGTCTTTCCTGTGTTGGCCTGCCCCAATGTGCACTTCACCAATGATGCAGAATCAGTCCCTAAGGCCTAGCCAAGTATGCCGTGTTTCTGAATAAACACACTTATTTTCCCCTAGAAAGCTAATGACCAAAAGCATTGTCAAAAAAAAAAAAAAAAA
>PVKS010027756.1:0-27164 GCA_004027875.1 Aplodontia rufa
TTTTTTTTTTTTTTTTTTTTTAAACCTTCATTGGAAGAGAAAGGGTGGCCTTCGTTTGAGAGTGGGTGGCCTCTCTCTCTGGCACCTCTGTGAATTATCTTTTCAAGCCTCTTCCATTTTTCTGTTTGCAATGAGGAAAATAAAACCCAGAGCACACTCTTCTCTTAATGCAGTGTTGCTTTGCATCCATCAGGAATTTCAGCTGTTCAAGTGTGTAAGAAAAGGAAGCAGGAGACATCAGATGGCTTGAAGACTAGAACTGTTAACACAGTAAATACCAGGAAGGCTGAAAGGATGAGCCAGAGCAGCTGGGGGAGCAGGGGGATGAGAGGCACAGCGGGGGGAATGGGCAAGAAAACCGCAAGGGGAGGAGAGCAAGAATCATAGGAGGAAGATGGCACTGCTGGATTTGTTTTTCAATATTGCACAGTGCATCATAGCCCATCACACTGTCTTTAGCCACCACTTTGATTGCTATACCATTGAGCGCATTTAATATAATTTTCTTGCATGATTGCTGTGAAGGAGTGAATGCTAACATGTTAATGAGAGGAAATGTCTGTGGTTTGAGGTTGATCTCTATTTTATTGTTAATTTACTAAAGCCATTGTGGAATTCAGATGGATTAATGGGAAATGGCATGCATTAGTTAATGAATTTTTTTTTACCCATAGTATATCAAATTGGTGACATTTATCATTTGGACAAATTGGAGGTATGAATAATCAGCAGGATTATTAGCTGGTTTGGTAGGTATATCCAGAAGGAGCTGATTAATAAATTATTCTTTTCCTAGAGGGAGGTTTTTGGTAGTTTCTCCTTATCCTGTCTTAGTCAATATTAAGCCTCATTTGGATAAAACTCTATACATGCATGGCCTAAAACTGCAAGAGATGGATAATGTAACAAATGACAGAAGCAGAATTTGGGAACATCTTGACATTTAACACAGTCACTCAAAGCTAAGAAGCAGAACTACTACAGGGATCACGTAAGTGGCCTCTCCTTGGGGAAATTGCAAAAGGATAGTAAGGAGAGATGTGGTTTAGCAACATTGTATTTTAAAAGAATTAGATCTTGGGGCTGGAGCAGTGGCTCTGCGGTTACAGCACTTGCCTTACATGCACAAGGACATGGGTTTATACCCCAGCACCAGGTACACAACAAAGTGTCAGAGCAATGAAAGCCACATGAAAAACTAAATAAAATTGATTCACAGTTTCTCTCTCTCTCTCTCTCTCACTGTCCCTCTCTCTCTTAAAAAAAAATTAGATCTTGTTTTAGTCAAGTGTATATCATGTATATCAACAATACCATATACAAGGTTAAAAAAATAAAAACTCCTCTGACCCTCCACTTCCCAAATTAATCATGTTATATAAACCAACAAAAGGCACTCTTCACTGATGGGCTAGTTCATCTGGAAAACTGTCTTTGACCTTGATCATTTAGAAGAAGAAAACCAGAAAATTAAAGCATCAGCCCCTAGTTTGTCTCTTCCTGCCGTTCCTCTCACCTGCCTTTTCGTTCCCTCCTGAAATCTGAAGTTGTTCTGGCTGAAGCAGGAGAAGCCTGTGATGTTTAAACCCACCCCACAGTTCCATGGAGATGTCGCACTAACCACACTTTCTCTCTCCCTCACGCACAGTTGCTCGGGGCTGGTTGAATTTATTTGTTGAATGAGTTAAATCCAGATAAGATGTAATGCTTTACAATCTAATACCTTTTTTTAGAGTTATAAAGGGAAAGGGAAGGGAGGGACAAGGGAGGGTAATTGGGGGGGGGCACTCCTGGGGATAATTGCAATATCCAGAATATTTACACATTTTATACACATTTTATATTATTTTGTTAAAATCTTGTAAGGTTGTTCAAAAAAAAAAAAGAATTTATTTGTTGAATTTTAATCTCCCAGGCTAAGTCGGTACTGTGTGTGTCTGACCACGGGATGAGTACCATTGCATTCATGGTGGTCTTTATTGTCTTCCAGTCACAGAATCTGGTACCGCAGGAATGACACCCAGGCTTCCACGATAGTTGAATCTTCCCTGTATGAGATCATTCTGCTCCCATGTTTCTGGGTCCTGAGCACTGAATAAATCACAGTGCCTGGGATATAGTGAACTATCTTTACTTGCTGAGCAAGTAAGTTAATTTTTAAAATTCCAATTAGACTCAAGGATACTGCTATAATAAAGCCATTCTTACCCAAAGTCCCTATAAACAAAGAAGAGAATAGAATTAAGGGTCACTCATACTACCCCAACAATGTTTCCAACATGCAAATGTCATCTGCATAATTACTATCTTTCATGTTGCAGTGGAAATAAACAAAACATAAACCAGCTTATGCCAGATTCTCTTCCATAATTAAGGACTTCCTCCATTCTACAGAGTCCTGTCTGTGAGAAGCACTGTTAAATTTGAGCTGGGAATAAGGAAGCAGTGTCAGCGGGGGCTCAGACGAGGCCATCTGTCAGGTGCAGATCTCATCCATCATGGTCCCAGTGGCCCAGAAATTAAGCTCTATTTCATTTCCTCTGAGTGGCTTTAGTGAGAACAAGCCTTTAGGTTAGTTGGGTAACCACATCATGAACTCCCAGAGTTCACTTGTTTGGGTCTTCTTATGACTGTCACCATCAGAGTTGAGAACCTGCTAACAGCCCTCATGAAAACTGTCAATGGGAAAGGCTCAGGATCAGTCATATTTGAGTAGATAGCCGGTTTCTGAAGTCATAAAATTCCATACAGTAGAAAATTAATATTGAAAGCATGGGGTTTCTGAGTCAGTAATCATTTGCAGTGGTGAACTACTGTCCACAGGTAGAGGTAATCAGGCAGATTAAAGGGACCTAAAGGAACATTTGGTCCATGTAGAATTATATTCAAATGGTCAAAGCGTAATAGTTTTCAATGGCACTAGATAACCTGGTTCAGTGATCCTGCTAGATTTACACTCAGATTTGCCACATTTCTTTAAGATTGATCTGGAAAATGATTGATGTTATAATGTCCAAATTCCTTGGTTTTTGTTTTTGTTTTTTGGTAAGAGCTATATTGAGATGCAATCACATACCATTCAATTCATCCATTTAAAGTCTGTAAGTTAATGAGGTTTACCATAGAGTTGTGCGATCATCAATTTTAGCACATTTTCATCACCCCTTGGCTGTTCATCATCTTTCTGTCCCCCAGCCCTAAACAACCACTAATCCACTCTTCATCGCTATGTATTTGCCCATTTTGAACATTTTTTATGAATTGAGATCATATCTTATATGGGTTTTTTGAGTACTGACTCTTTCCCTTACTGTGTATTCAGAGTACTGTGTGTTGTACCATGTATCATTGCTTCATTTTGTTCAGTGGCTGAATAATATTCTTTTGTGTAGTTATACAAAACTTTGTTTATCTCTACACCATCCAGTGGACATTTGGGTTGTTTTGGCTTTTCAAGTATTTTGAATAATGCTGCTGTGAAAATCAATGTACAGTTTTTTTTGTGTTCATATGTTTGTAGTTTCTCTTGGTATACACCTAGGGTGGAACTGTTGTCACATGGTAACCGCTTAACACTATTGAAGAACTGCCAGACGATTTTCAAAGTGGCTGTGTCATTTTATACTCCTAGCAACAGTGTGTGAGGGTTCTGATTTCTCCATATCCTCCCTGATGCTTCTTATTATCTTAAGTGTTTTTATTTTAGCTTAAGTGTTTTCATTCCAGCTGTGCTTATGTGTGTGGATATGAAGTTGTATTTCCTTGTGGCTTTGAATTTGTGGTTCCTTGATGATGTTGAACAGCTTTGTGTAAGCTTTCCTTCCCCCCCCCTCTGCTTTTTCCCCCACTGGGAATTGAACCCAGGGATGATGTACTGCAGAACTACATCCTCGGTCCTTTGTATTTTTTTATTTTGCTTTTATTTCAAGCTGCTAAGGGTTTTGTTACATTGCTGCAGCTGTCCTTGAACTTGGCAATACTCCTGTCTCAGCCTCCCAAGATTCTGGGATTATATGTGTGCAACACCGCACGCAGCTCTTTGTGCGTGCTTATTGATCATTTATATATCCTTTTTGTTTTGTAGAAACATCTGTTCAGATTGTTTGCCCATTTTTGTTTGGCTTATTTTTGATTATTGAGTTGTAAGAGTTTATATGTTCTAGATGTATAACCAAGTACCACATCATATGTGATTTCCACATATTTTCTTTTATTCTTTGTGTGTCTTTTTCACTCTGCTTTTTTTAAAGAAAGAGAAAGAGTTACTTTTTAATTTTTTTCATCTGGTTTTTGTTACTTAGTTGTATATGTGGTGCTAAGGATCAAACTCGAGTCCTTGTGCATGCCAGGAGAGTGCTCTATTGCTGAGCCACCTCTCCAGCCCTGGATAGTGCTTCTAAAAGCATTTGGATGAAATCCAATTTATCACATCTAAAGCTCCACTGCCAAAATTTGAATTCATGAAGCTATACTTGTATGTTTTCTTCTAAAAGTTTTATAGTTTTACCTCTTATATTTAGGTATTTGATCCATTTTAAATGAACTTTTTATGTGTTTAAGGATCCCACTTCTTTTGCATATGGCTCTTCTGTTATACAAGCAGCATTTGTTGATATGACAGCTCTTTCCCCATTGAATGGCCTTGGCACCTTTGTCAAAAAAAAAATCAACTGACCATGTAAATAAAGTAATTTGAGTATGTAGGTTTATTTCTGTGGAGACTGAATTCTATCCCATCGATTTGTATGTCTGTCTGCATAATAGTATCACAACTGCCGCAATTACCTCTTTTCCTTGGAATATTTTTAATTTTTGAAATTTCTATTTGGAAAATGAAAAATTGTGTTCCACCTTTATTTTATTAAACCGTCAAGTTGTGTTCAATTTTCAAATCTGGTTCTTTATTCACAGTTAGTAAAAGGAAAAGTCTACTGAATTATTATTTCTAAAATGCATTAATAGAATTTGGCATGTTAAGAAAAATAATTTACTTTTACTGCAGCCATTTAATTTGATTAATCAAACTATCCAAGAGAATTCTCCGGGACTGACCATTAACATGGAAAATAGGAGAGGTTTGCAGTTGGAATGCACACCTAAATGTTCCTGTGTGCCAGGGGTTGGGAGGAGGTTTGATTTGAAATGTAATGAACGAGTAGAACAGTGGTTTGGGAGCACACTGCTCTATCAGGCTCTTCAGCCTGTCCTCCTTGTTTGCATGATTGACAGTGGAAGGACCTGGAGTCAGTTTGGAGGCAGACAGCCCATGATTGTGTCTTGTTCTGATCTTTTCAGATTATTTTGAAAAATAAGAAAATAATAATGTAGCTGAATACAATGGCAAACAAAAGGCTGCCTTTCCCACTAGATAAGTGGCAGGGAAACAATGGATGCACCTTCTGATAATATAAATAATCTGCTGACTCTGGAAGAAAGCGGCTCTTAGTCTGAGATGATAATACATCCAAAAGGACATCAGTAGACGCCAAGCTGGAACCTCCTATTCTACTCAGTGTTTTATATTGAAAATCAGGAGTTGTGCCTCAGTCTGTTAAAAATCACGGAGGGTCTGAATCTCAGTCAGAAGCCAGGTTACTCTCCTTAGAGTGTGAATGCATGTGTTCATTCGTTCATTCATTCATTCATTCCATCATTCCATCTAGATCTCTCCTCCCTCTCACACCGAATCTGTCAAGGTGGCTTTACATAAAGTTCAATGGAGGAGTTGCTTTATAGGAAGAAAACTACAGAGTAATGGGGGATGAGGAAAAGAACTGGGCAAAAGGTGAGGAGAACCACAGACAGGATTGGGGAGCTGCCAAATCAGAGAGGACAGGCTCCTCCATTTCCATATGTCTTCCCCATTTCTGTGGCAGAATGAAGGAATGATGGGATTAGATCCACCAGTTATTCAGGCTGTACTATTCACCAATCTCCTTTTAATAAGAAAAGTCCAGAATTGAGTCACAGCTTACCTTGTCATAAATAGTTTTCAGCAATGGCTGTTTCAAAGAAATCACTTGTTTTAGCTCAAATTCACTTAACAGTTATTTCAGTTTTAATATTACTATAATAACACACAGATTTATTTGTCATAAACTTGGAAAAATATGGAAAGAGCAAGTGAATTAATTTGTATTTGATCAGACACTGACTTGGCTGTTATTATAGAAAAAGTTTTCTATTCATTCACTGCTGTTTGTAGTTGATCCTGTTTAAAAGTTAAAACTTTGCAGTTGGCTTTGGTTAGAAAGGAATATGAAGCTCAATGTTTGGCATAAATCTGCCAACATTTTTTTGGAGTGAACAGGGCAAGGATCTTTCACAGTCTGTGTCCATCTGCCTTTTTTTTTTCTTTTTTCCTAACTTTCTTTTTTGGTTGTAGGCCAAGAAAGAAGAGAGACTCTCACCATAACAACATTTCAAAGGGACACGTTGCCAGAATTTGGAATACTTTTTTGGACGAACGTTGCTCCAAGGTAAATATTACCATTATACCAATAAGGGGCACATCATTAGAATTTTCAGATCACAGTAGTGCAGCACAAAGGTTGAATTGTTTAGTCTAATACAGACCTAGGATGATGGGAGAGGGAGAGAGAGAGAAAAGAAAGCAGAGCTGTTGGGGTGTCCTGCAGCCTCTGCTAAATGTGTTTCCAGGAGAATGCCATCAGAATCTCGATATTTGTTGGGCTAGACTGCAAATGTGTGGGAAATTGAGGGAGGGGGAAGCTGCTCTTCTTTCTGTTAGATATTCATGAAAACAAGAGCCATTGTGGTTTGATTATAAAAATAGCATTTCTATCTTTATGATAAAAGGGGTAATTCCCCTGAAAGGTTAAATAAAATAAATGCTGTATTCTTATTGCAAGGAGGAAAAACCTGAATCATCATATTTTATACCAACTAAAACTTAAAAATAAAGTTGATTTTAAGGAAATCCATGTTCTTCTGTGAAGACATCATTTCATTGGTTCACAAAAAATGCTACATGAATTTCTTTAGAAGATCATATCTTCAATGTCTCTTGTGGGAAGGGAGAATGTGTGGAAAAGACAAAAGATGGACAGATACTGATACTAAAGAGGAATCTGTCAGCATCGTACTGTGTTTCAGAGAACTAGCTCTAGGTTCATAATGAATCAGAGGCTTAGCAGGAATCAGAGCTTAACAAAAGCAGCTGAATCCATAGCTGCAGCATTCATGAATCAGCTGCCAATACTTTTAACACAAATTGCTGTGTCATTTCTGTGAAGTTCCCGTTGCTGTTCAGTTTGTAGCAAAAAGCTGTTTTTGCTAAACCCTGAAACTTTATCTGATGAAAGGCCTCGTCCTTTCCCTATAAAGTTGATTGCATATCCATATACACAGAAATGCAAAAATACATGATCCAATTTAAAATAAAAGGAGCTTGTCAATTTCCCTTGTTTGGGAGTTAATATGTGGCTGACATTCCTTAGCCCTTCCCATTCCAGAAGGCAATTTCAGATGGCCAGGGTAGAGTCAGGTTTTCGTCCTCAGCCCTCATCCTGGTTATTCTCTTATGAAAAACTTGGGTAGGGGAACGTAGGCTGTACATTAGAGGAGAATTTTGTGACACTATTCATTCTGTGTTCTGACAGAGAGGACATTGTTTGCTCACTGTAATAGGCCTGGCAGGAATCTGTGCTGTGCATACAGAATGGGAAAATAGCAAAGCAGTGGGAAATCTCAAAATGCTAAGGAATAGATCAGCTTAGGGATTTTTAAAGTATATTTTAATAGCTTCTCATTACTGAGATGCAAGTCATAATTTGGGAAAATAGTTTTCCTTTCAGCAGTTCCTTTCTTCACATTGCACTGTGCATATCACATGAGAAGGGTCTTTAAGAGCGCTGTTGCCTATCTAAATACTGTACTAACAAGAATTAAAATCATGGGAGCTTAGAAGTGAACACATCAGACCTGCTTTCATATTGCTCCTTGTACATCAGCATCCATATTGGTGTGAATGAATATTAACATACACCCGTTGTCTGGTGATTCACAGGAGCAGGTGTGTGATCTCTAAGAGAAAAAGAAACATATTTAAAGATGTCGTGCTGTAAGAGGCATATTGCTAGGGACAGTGTGAGAGGCAGCTACATCCATGATGCCCAGAATTATACAGGCAAAAACTGCAAAAGCAAATGTTTAAAGCACCGTGAAAACCCTGGATTATAAACTGGACGGAAATATAAACACGACTCAGCCTGTTGTTTCTGTGAAAGTTGAATGTTCCCATGAATCCCTGAGCACAGGAACCTCACAATGTAATGGTCTCCAACACCCCCAGTGTCTGCGGACTGTGTGTGTGTGTATGTGTGTCCATCCTTGGACCCTCTCTGGTAAGCTGATAACATAATCAAAGGAAACACAGTAAGTATTGGTTGCAGGGAAATGCTTAACTAAAATAGCAACCTAAAACTTTTTACCTTGTCTCATTTTACAGTAAAACACAAAAATTATTATAGGGTGATTATCTTTGTCCAAAATGTAAAATATCAAAATATTAATTAATACAAAAAAATCTATTTTTGATATTATGACATATTAAATATAGCTTTAAATTTGTATAATTAGTCCCAAAATGAAGAATATACCTCTATGCCATTTCAAAAATTATAAGTTATACATTTCATTTTTAAATGAATTTAAAATAAATTAAGTAGCTCATGACTTAAGTTGGAAAAATCAAAATATACTAATTAAAGTTTATATTTAAATGAACTAGGTAATACAATTAATAATAATTTACCTAAAATCAAAAAATTTTATTTAAGTCACTTCTTATATATTAAAAAATTTCCATAGTAAATATTTTATTTATTTTACCAAGGCATGGAAAATTTTACTCTGCAGATCAAAATAGGTGATACATTTAATGAAGCTAAGAAAAGATGCTGCCATATTTATTTGGATTCCACTTAAGGGGATTCTTGCCATTTTTGAGTACATGACTGCAGTTGGATGGTATGAGGTCTGATTGGTTGTGGAGGGAAAACTAAAGAACAATGGGATAACCAGATGATTGGGAGAAAATGTCACATAGCCATTCTTGCTCTGCCTTGCTCTGTCTGTGTCATAGATCTCCGGTAGTTTTCGGCCTGTCATCATCTCTTCAAATGAATGCTAGCCTTAAATGTCTTACACAATCCCTGAACTATTTATGTTTCTCTTTACTTATTGCAAGATATGTGAAGATATCTATACCATTTTGAAATATCAATCATAAATCAGTGCATTTCCCCATTTATTGTTCTTTTGACCACAGAAAGTGATTTCTTCCTAAGAAATCCTATTTTTCTTCATCCATTAAAGTTTCTTAGAGGTTAGTTTTAATCCCCTCATGTTCTTGGGTATTGGGACCTTATTTTTGTTACCTTATTGGGTGGGTTTATTAGTTTTCAAGTTCTGAATTTGCTGTTCATTTTTATTACAGTAAATAAATTTTACATCTGGTAATACATCCAAACAGAGCTAACAAAATTCAAAGTAATTTTGATCTATATCATTATTTTTCAATAATACTGATGCCACTTGGCTGTTCCAATTGTTTGTCTCAAAGCCCAACTGACGTTGGTGTATAACTCCTATTTACCAAAGTTTCAGTCAATGCCTAAAAAGCATTTCAGTAAATATGATCTAAACAAAAAGAAGTGCACATAAATGAAGTATCTTTCATACTTCATTAATTGAAGTAAGCCACAGTATTTCTCTGAATTATAACTAGCCTTCATTTTCAAACTTTGGAAGAATAAGTCATTTGTACTAAGAAGTAGATGCTAAAGAAGTGTTTGGCAACTTGAACATTTTTAGCGTTTGAATCTCCTATTTATAGTACGGCATCAGGCAGAGTAAAATGTTTGGCATTTCTATAAGGGATGCAAACGCTTTAACATTCTCTGTTGTGATCTAACAATTCATTTCAGAGTAAGATGAATCAGTCTTGTTTGGAAAATGTTTTACATAAATATTGGCAAGGAAACTATCACTGAATCTCTATGGGTCTTAAAAATGCAAACTTCCCTAAAGTAAATGATGGCAAATTGCACCATATTACTATGGTCTTACATGAACTGCCTATTACAACTTTGAGTTCTCATGCTACTCTGCCCCATAGCTTGCTTTTTAGATTTCATTATTCCATGTTGAAATCAGAGACCACATTGCCATATCTTTCCAAATGTCACCTTCTTCTTAACCTAACCTTTCTCTTATCCCAGTGTATTTCTCATTATTAAAACTACTTCATTAACATACGCCCTTTTCTTTTATAGTAGAGAACATGCAAACAGTAATTTGTAGGATTTTGCCCTTAACTGGCTTAAAAGTAGAAGAGAAATATTCGTGTTCCTTTTCTGTCCCTGTGTGTGTGTGTACATGGGTGTCTGTCTGTTTCTTTTCCTCCCACTCCCTCTCAATAATGAAAATTAGGGAAAACTGAATGTAATATGGCATCCTACATGGGATCCTGGAACAAATGAAGGATAATAGATAAAAATCAAGAAATCTGAATTAAGGGGCCTGGAGCAGTGGTTCAGCAGTTAGGGTGTTTGCCTGGCAAGCATGAGGATGCAGGATTGAACCCCAGCCCCATGTACACAAAAAAGTGTCAACACAATAAAAACCAGATGAAAAACTAAATAAAATTGATTCTCTCTTTCTCTCACTGTCCCTTTCTCTCTCAAAAAATAAAAAAAAATCTGAATTAAGTATGGACTGCAGGTAATAATAATGTGCCAGTATTGGTTCATTAATAACAGATGAGAAAAAATACAGCAAACTAAATGTATTAAATGATTAAGTGTATTTAATGATTAAGTTGACTTCAGACTGTTTTATAATAAGATTTGGGGTAGAAAGGGATAAGGGATAATTTCTCCCAGTGCCAAAATCCTATACTGAACATAGCCATCTGTAGCAAAGGTTGGCAAAATTTAAGTCCTTGGCAAAATCTGGGGACCAAATCCAGCTCTTCCACCTGTTTTTTTAGGACTGGAATACACTTTACCACTATCTTCCAGATGCCTCTATACAGGCAAGAGAACAGATAGTTTGTCAATCCGGACTGGATTCCCAGCCATTCGGGCAGTGTTGGGGGCATTGCCTGACCCTCTGGGTCTTTTTTTTCCCCATCTTTGAAATCAAAAGGTGAAACCAGATTTTTCTCTTGGGAAGACTTTGACTTGGAAAATTCTCACTCTGAGTATGTATTAAAGGTCCATTAATAATTACAGTTATAGAATTCATTGAGGATGAAATTTTGGCTCTAAAGAAATTTGCATGCATTAACATAGTTGATAAGATTATTTATCATTTTTCAGCGCTTGGACTGTATCAAAACATAATTAACTGCTGAAAATAACAGTTGCCAAGTTACCTCTGTGAAAGAGGAGATCAGTTTTTTTAAATGCCCATCTTGAATCTGAACCCAAAATCATATATTGTACCTTGACTTGTGATAAAGTATTTTTATTCATGTGATGATGTACATTTTCAGAGGGAAAAATTTCAGGCTAATATACTTTTAGATTGTATACTTAAATGCAGTTTAGCTTCAATGTATTTAATAAAGTCTGTAGTGTTATGTGTTATTTAATTTAGGTCAGTGTAATTTTGAATACCTAATTATGTTTAAGGCTTTTACGACATGTAATACCCTGCCAAGTGTTCATATTATGCCTGTCAAGTTAATCATCAGGAAATTGCTCATATGATAATTATTTCTTAATTCCTTTTGAGCCAGTCATTTTCTATCGTAAGAAATTATTTTCCAGCTACAGAATTTCAATGCTGGGTTTTGATTATAGGCATATGAAAAAGGTTTATTTAGGACTGCCTTTAAAGTTAAATCCAATCATAACCATTTTATTGGTAGAAGCACCCTGGGGGTGGATTGAGTAGAGATTCTCAACTTTTTTTTTTTTAAAGAGAGAGGGACAGTGAGAGAGAGAGAGAGAGAGAGAGAGAATCAATTTTATTTAGTTTTTCATGTGGTTTCGCTGCTCTAAGACTTCATTATGTAAGTGGTGGTGGGGTTCAAACTCGAATACTCATACATGCCAGGCAAATGCCAAAATCGCTGAGCCACTGCTCCAGCCCCAAGATTCTCAATTTTTGACTATTCAATAAAATTGCTCAAGAGGCTTTTTTAAGTCCCCATGTGCAAGTGTACCCTCAGACTAATTAAATCAATCTGAGAGGTGCTTTTTCTTTTCTTTTTGCTGTCTTTTTGTTTTTCATGGTTTTGTACATGTGTGAGAAAGAGACAGGTCTCACCAGGTTGATGAGGCTGGCCTCAAATTCATGATCATACTGCCTCAACCTCCCCGGTAGCTAGGATTATAGGCATGAACGACCCAAGGTGTTTTTTTAATTTTTTTATTTGTTCAAGATAGTCTTACTTTTAGGAGGGAATCATTGCCATACAATCATGAACAAATGCATAATACCAGTACAAGCCAAGGCTGAGCCCATTCCCTAAACCCCCCCATCCCATGATTCCGCTACTACACCCCTGTGTTAGTTGGGCTTCTCATGGAACTCAAAGGTTCTCCACTGGGTTGATAGCCCCACTACTCCCTCCCTCAGGTAGCCTTGATCATCCTCCTATTCCTTCCCTCCCTCTTCACCACCCTCCTTTCATCCCCCAGCATCATGGGCAAGGTTCCCCCTGTTCATGTAGAAGTTCACTCATATTGAGGTTATTATTAGCTTAGCCAACTTTCAGTCTGTTTCCAATTGTATTCTGCTTTCCACAGATGAGAGAAAACATTCTGCCCTTGAGTCTCTGAGTTTGGGATATTTCACTCAGCATAATTTATTCCATCTCCATCCATTTGGCTGCAAATCCCATGATGTAATTCTCTCTAATAGTCGAGTAGTATTCCATTGTATATATGTACCACAGTTTTTGAATCCACTCATCCAGTGAGGGGCATCTGGGTTAGTTCCATAGTCTAGCTATAGCAAATTGAGCTGCTCTAAACATTGATGAAGCTGTACCTCTGTAGTATGCCAATTCTAGCTCTTTTGGGAAAATACCCAAGAGTGGGATAGCTGGGTCATAAGGTGATTCCAGCCCCAGTTCTTTGAGGAGTCTCCACACTGCTTTCCAGAGTGGCTGTACCAGTTTGCAGTCCCACCAATAGTGTGACAGTATTCCTCTCTTCCCATATCCCCTCTAGCATGTATCATTATTCATATTCTTCATTTTTGCCACTCTGACAGGAATAAGGTGGAATCTCAATAAAGTTTTTATTTTCATTTCTCTGATTGCATTTTCTCATATATTTATGGGGTTTTTGGACTTCCTCTGTTGAGAAATTTCTATTTAGCTCTCTAGCCCATTTATTGATTGGATCATTTGTGATTTTGGTATTCAGTTTTTTTGAGTTCTTTGTATATTCTGGATATTAGCCCTCCATCCAAGGTGTAGCAGGCAAATACTTTCTCCCATTCTGTAGGTTCTCTTTTGTCACTCCTGACTATTTCTTTAGCTGTGCAGAAGCTTTTTAGTTTAATGACATTCCATTAATTTATTCTTGGTTTTGATGCTTGCGCTATGAGAGTCTTGTTAAGGAAGGTGGTGCTAATCCCTATGTCGTATAGTGTTGAACCTACTTTTTCTTCCAGCAAATGTACAGTTACTGGATTAATTTCCAGGTCCTTGAACCATTTTGATTTGATTTTTGTGCAGGGCAAGCGGTAAGGATCCAAATTCAGTTTCCTGCATATGGCTGACCAGTTCGTCCAGCACCATTTGTTGAACAAGCTGTCCTTCTTCCACACCATGCTTTTGCCCCCTTTATCAAATATCAGATATTTAAAAGTTTGGGAGTTGGTCTCAGTATCTTCTATTCTGTTCCTTTGGTCTTCAGTTCTGTTTTGATACCAATACCATGCTGTTTTTGTTACGATAGTCCTATAGTATAATTTCAGGTCAGGAATTGTGACACCTCTTGCTTCTTCTTTCCTGCTTAATAATCTTTTGGCTATTCTGGGCCTTCTGCTGTTCCATATGAATTTGAGAATTGCTTTTTCTATATCTGTGAAGAATGACATTGGTATCTTGATGATGATTGCATTGAATCTGTATAGGGCTTTCGGTAGAGTGGCTATTTTGATTATATTGACTCTGCTGCCTAACCAAGAACATGGAATGTTTTTCCATCTACTCAGGTCTTCTGCTATTTCCTTTTTCAGTGTTTGATAGTTTTCATTGTAGAGGCCTTTAATATCCTTTGTAAGATTGGAGCTCAAGTTTTGTTGGTTTTTTTTTTTTTTTTTGAGGAGATTGTGAATGGGACAGACTTCCTGATTTCTTCTTCAGCAGACTTGCTGCTGGAATATAGGAAAGCTAAAGATTTATGAGTGTTAATCTTATACCTAGCCACTTTGCTGAAATCGTTTATAAACTCTAGGAGTCTTCTGGTCAAGTTTGTTGGGTCTTCTAGGTACAGGATCATGTCATCAGCAAAAAGATAATACATCATGATCAAGTGGGCTTCATTCCAGAAAAACAGGGCTGGTTCAGCATATGCAAATCAATGAATATAATTCATCACTTAAACAGAATTAAAAATAAAAATCATGTAATCATCTCAATTGACACAGAAAAGGCCTTTGATAAAATTCAACACTCTTTTATGCTGAAAACTTTGAAGAAGATAGAGATCAAGGGAAGATACTTTAACTATATAAGATCCATTTATGACAGACCCATAGCCAACATTGTGCTCAATGGAGAAAGACAAAGCATTTCCACTGAATTCAGGAACAAGACAAGATTGCCCACTTTCACCACTCTTATTCAATATAGTCCTTGAAACCCTTGCCAGAGCTATTAGACAAGAGAAGGAAATCAAAGGAATTCAAATAGGAAAAGAGTGAGAAGTAAAAAAGTCTGTATTTGCTGATGACATGATCCAAGGTGTTTTTTTTTTAAAGCTCCCTGGGTGCTTCCAGTATGCACCCCAAACTGAGAAAACTCCTGGCCTAGAGAAAGCAGGAAGACCTCCAGAGACAAGCCTTTTCCTATTGCAACTCTCCTACTCTTTGTGCTTGAGTAGCTTGAGGGACTGTGAAGCCACTTAAAGGAGTATATTTTCAAAGAAAAATAAGCTTAACAACATCTGAGAAAACAAAAACAGCATGTCTCTTGCCCTAAATCCCTATCCAGCAATACCCAGGAGAGTTTGTCCTGATCTTGAAAGCATTTAGGGAAAATGTCCCTTGTGTCTCAATGCAGATGTTTGCTTTGGCTTTTGCTTTGTCTGGCATCTTATTTCACATACAGGATCAGTGGTAGTGAACATCTATTGAGCATACCTGCTAAGTATCAGGCCTTGTGCTAAACACTGCTCTAATTCACAGCCAGAAAAGATAGAAATTATTCACTCCAAAATAAAAACTAAAAAGTCAGAGTTATATTTTGTTAGAAAACTCTTAGCTCTGTGTAATTGAATATTTAGTCATCCATCCATTCATTCATTCAGTGATACTTATCGAATACATGGGATATTCCAAAAATAAGTTTTAAAATGCCATTTGAGTACAAAGAATCTCTTCCACAAAAAAAGGACAATAGATACTGCTTAGCTTTTGCTTCACCACAAGCCTACTGGCTTTCGGTGACAAAAATTTAATTCTGTGATGGGCAATTCAGGCTAGGCTCAGCTAGTCTCCCTTGTGTGCAACACTGCTCAGGGTGGTTTGGCTTTGCTGATCTTGGCTGAGATCCTCACATGTCTGGGGGCTTTAGCTGAGACAGGCTGTCGGCCCAAGCTCCGGTCCTCGTGGTCTCATCCCTCAGCAGGGCTAGCTCAGGCTTGTTAGATAAGTGGAGTTAAGTTTGAAAAACTGAATTGCAGTATCCAACAAACCTTAGACCTCTCCTCAGAACTAGGACACTGTCACCTCTGCCACATTTTTTGGGCAATGCAAATTGTTATAAGACCAATCTGGGTTCAGCAGTGGGAAAATAGATCTCATCTTTTGATAGAAAGTGCTGAAAAGGCACATGCACAGGGCAAGGATAAAGGAGTAAAAAAATTGTGGTTATTTTTGCAATCAACCACAAAGTGGTAAATTTTAATTTTATCTTGGGACGTTAAGGAAGATTCCTGTGAGGCGGTTACATTTGAGCAGATTTTGAAGATATAGAATAGTGCAAAATGCATTTCAGGTAGAGGCAACAATATGAGCAAGACTACCAAATTGCAGCTTCATTAGTGAAAAATAAAATAGGGATTATTAGCTCCCTAAATATAGTAAATATGTCTAGCCCAATACCAAACATGTGTAGAAAGTACTTGCATGTACTCTCTTATTCAGATTAAAAATAGTGGAATTACTTAAGAACATGGGCCCTTAAAGCAGATGTGATAACCTGATAGCTTTATCATTTACTAACTAGTTGAGCTTGGCAAGTTACAGCGCCTCTGCTTGGTACAGTGAGGTTAACAATGCTTGTGTGCCCAGTACCTTCGCTGTATAACAAACCACCCCACAACTTTATTGCTTAAAAACAATGGCTTTTTGTTCACTTAGTTCCTTATTCTGTGGTTTTCTGGTTTGGGCTGACTTAGCTGGACAGGTTTTCTGGTCTCAGCTGGGCTCATGGATGAGTCTACCATTGGCTTGCAGTCTGCTTTGTGTCTGTGCCTCTGAGGACTGGCTAACTGTTGGAAGACAGAGGACAACTGCGATGCCTTCTTACCATCCAGCAGGCCAGCCTGGGTTTACTCATATAGGGGATCTGCAGGGTTGCAAAAGGGAGAGTGGAAGCATGCAGGGCTTATGGGTAGGTTCAGAATTGACACACTTGCTTCGGCTGCTGTGCATGGGTCCAAGTGAGTCACAAGGAGCACCCAGTAAGAGGAGAGAAGCAGCATTTCTTGCTGAAAGAAGCTACCAAATTACATTGCAGTAAGTGAGGATATAGGGAAGGGAAGGCTTATTGGCCATCCGTGCAATCTTCTGCTCCTGCCTATGGCCCCACAGCAATTCTGTGAACAACAAGTTAGATGTAACTTGATTTTTCTAAGCAAGGCACCCTGTTCAGAAGTACCTAGCAAATAATGCATGTTCAGTGCACAAAAGTTATTAACTTTTTTTAACTTTTGCATTCGTTAACTTTTATAAACTTTTGTTTATATATATTAAAAATCAGGAGCTGGAGCGATGGCTCAGCAGCTACGGTGCTTGCCTGGCATGCACGAAGATGCAGGTTCAAACCCCAGCACCACGTACGCAACAAAGTGTTGGAGCAAGGAAAGCCACATGAAAAACTAAATAAAATCAATTCTTTCTCTCTCTTACTGTCCCTCTGTCACTAATATATGTATGTATGTATGTATGTATGTATGTGTGTATGTGTGTATGTATGTATTTTTTTCTTTTCTTTTTTCAGCCAGATTCTTTAATTGCTTACTTTCAGAGAATATCACATGAGCTCCCAAATGCTATGCAGGAAGTTTAAATGGTGTGCATTCTATCCCTGTTGCAGAAAGATAATAGAAATAAGGACAAGCTCATGACTTCTGAGTACATGAGCATCTTGGCACAGAATCCAGGTGCTGTACCTGGCGATGTTGACAGAGTTTGGCAACAGCACTGTGCTAGGTCAACACTAAAAAACGACTGGAGGCAGTAAAGTATGGTATTTCAACTCCAGAAATATGAAAGGCTTCTGAAAAGGGGCAAGAACCTATTTCAAAACCTATACAAAGAATGACAATCTTAATAAATCTTTATTGATTTCTTTCAGCACTATAAGTATTTTCACAAAACCAGCTAAGCCCCACATAGTTCCAGATTGATCTAAAAATTGTTCTTGAATGTCATAAATTGCATTCGATGGAGAATTATCTGGCAGCTAGAATATCTCTAATCAGTGAGGTGAACTAAGTCAAAAATTATCTGTCTTTTTTTAAATAAATAGAACATCAAAAATTATTTTTAAATGCATAGGATAGAATTATGGTGTCTGCTTTTTACAAGAATGGAACGTTTATTGGAGCTCTTTAAAGGGATTTCAGACATTCATTGGGCTCTGTCTCTTAAATTCTGCCTGTTTTACCCAACCCAGCATTGAGGCCATCAAAGGGTCATGGGTCACCAGTGTACCTGAGTTTTTCAAACACTGAGTTCCCACTGAACTGTAGTTTCTCTGAGGATTTCAGAAATTTCTGATGGAGTGATTATGAGCTGTGGCTTATATCCCATCGCTCTCATTTTCTTCTCTGAATGACAAAGGGAACCTCAGCTCCTTGTTGCATTGGTAATGATCTTCTAATACTGTTTATGTTTGCATAGCTGCTATATCACATTTATAGTTATTAGATTATTAGCACCAGCACAAATACTGAATTCCAGGAATGTAGATGATCAGAAAGGATAAAAGGATATAGGTTAAAATGTTTAAGAAACCTGACACAAAGAGTTTTTCTGAAGGTATTGCTTCTGCTTTTAAAGGGCACTGGTTGCGTCTGTAATCACTACCCTATCTCACTCAAACACATGCAAGGACAGGTCATTCTTCCTAGAAAGGCTTCAGTGCCTTTCCTATAAATAATACACAATTCATTTTGAATACTCAGTGTTTGTTTTTCAAATAATGTTTTATGGACCATATAATGAAGTACCTACCATGGTACTAAGAATAGAGAAATAAGTATTTGTAGACTTGATATGTCTACCTTCACAGGCCTGAGAATGATTTCTGATTTATGAGATTTGTGTTGGCAAGGAAAGTGGTTTCTGTTGATACTGATAGACCATCTGGGGCCTCAGAGTCTAAACTTGATGACTCTATTTATGCATGAATCTTTGAGGGGAATTCCATATTTTTTTTAGAAAGTGAGAGAGAGAGAGAATCAATTTTTATTGAATTTTTCACATGATTTCATTGCTCTGACACTTAATTGTGTATGTGGTGCTGGGGTTTGAACCCGTGTACTTGCGCATGCTGGGCAAGTGTCGTAACCACTGAGCCACCGCTCCAGCCCCAGAATTCCATATTTTTGACGTGTGCTTGCCAAACTGGAAATTGCGTACAGATTTATGAACCCAAGATAAGAGACTTTTACCCTTAAAAACCCTGCAAATATTTTAAATTACCGCAGTGATTTCTTTTTCTTAATATTTTTTTAGAGAGACAGACAGTGACAGTGACAGAGAGAGAGAGAGAGAGAGAGAGAATCAATTATATTTAGTTTTCCATGTGGCTTTCATTGCCCTGAGAATTCCTTGTATACGTGGTGCTGAGGTTCGACCTCACATAGTCGTGCATGCCAGGCAAGCATCGTAACTGCTGAGCCACTGCTCCAGCCCCTGTGATGATTTCTTAATAAATCAGAAAATAGGGCTAGAGAGGTGGCTCTATGGTAGAGTACTTGCCTGGCATGTGCAAGGATAAAAAAACAAAAACCAAAGGAAAGATGATAAAAAGTAACTCTCTCTTTAAAAATAAATATATAAAATACATGGAAATACCCTAGAACAGATCTCAAAGATCCCTGAACAGTCTAAGGTTTTTAATATTAGCGCTGTAAAGAATTTATTAACATTTTATATTAAGCACATATATAAAAAGCAGTTGGAAACCCTATGCAGATAAAAGCCACCTATAAATTTAGTAAGCATAATCTGCTTCATCCTTCAAACAACTAGTGAAACTAAGTAACTAGTTCTATCTCACGCATCTTCAGTGTTTACACAGGTCGACGCTATGTAATGGGTCCCCGTTCTTTCACTTTTTAAAACATCAAACTTTGTCCCTTTTAAAGGATGTAATGTCTTTTAGAAGAATGGCAGCCAACACCAGGGTAGATACAGGGAATGATGGGGTAGATAGAGGGAATGATAAGTCGGCCCAGTCGCCACTCTGCCGTTACTCTCCAGACATCAAGTCAAATCACCATTTTTCTTTATTTTTGTGCCATGATTTTTTCTTTAGGTGGTGTTAAGGGGGAAAAATAGAAATAGAAAATACAGAATAAGTAGGCTATGTCTTTCGAGAAAAATGGGATAGTGCTGGAGCAGTGGCTCAGTGGTCATGACACTTACATGGCAGGCGCAAGGATGTGTGTTTAAACCCCAGCACCACGTATGCAACAAAGTTTCAGAGCAACAAAAGTCACATGAAAAACTAAATAAAATTAATTCCCCCTCCCTCTCTGTCACCGTCTCTTTAAAAAAAGAAAAAAAAAAGGAAAAAGAAAAATGGGATAGACAGGGATTCTTTGCAAAAGGGAAGAAAGGTTAATATCCACCTGGCCCACACCAGTGTAATTACTGGTTGCCAGAATGTGGCTTCAGGGTTTGTGATAATGGCAGACGTCTGATCTGTGCCCTCTTGGCTAATGACAAGAACTTCATTTTGCAGAACCACATTTCTACAAATACAAATATATGATGAGGAAGGAATATAGAGCTTGGATTGGGAGGCGGTGCGGGCTATGTTGCTTTGAGGTCAGCTGGTACATCTCAGGTTGCCACTGAATCTCTGTCTTGTTGCATCCTCATTTATAAAACACCCTTCATGATTTAAAAACAAAAACACCAATAGCTGCCCCCCATTTCTTATAAATTTTTTGAGCTACTCAGAAAGAAAAATCTAAAAATTGATAAACTGAAACATTACAAAATTAATTAAAATAGTTGTTATAAATCAGTTGGGGGAGTGGCTGAAGAAGGTTCTTGGGTCTTTGCAGGTGAGTAAGAGATAAAGATTAGGAAACAGCCCAGGCATGTGGTGACATCTCAGTGGAACAGGATTTCATTTCTGCCTGTTCAGCACCTAAGCCTGTGCGTGTTCATGGTACCATTCCATTATCCCAGTGTTATTGATGATTCTGTTAGTGCCTTTGTCTTATAGTCTGTTATAAAAAGTGCCAAGTCAGTCTAATATAAGATGCTTTTTTGTCAATCCATATTGGTTTTAGGAAATACTTTGTACTCTCATGGTTCTGTAAAACTTTGAACTTGAAGATTCATAAAATAATTACCTATATTACTCGACAATCAGAAGCATTATGTGATCATTTTGGGCTTTGGAGAAAATACGTAATGCAAATGGTTCCTCTTTTTAATTCTGACTTCATGCTTTAAAACTGATGGTGAGAACAAACCAAGATCAAATCCTGACAAGGGTCTCCAGGTCCAGCAAGATCAAGAGCGTGTAATAGGCGGTGAGATTGTGTGCACCACCAGGCGAGAGGATGCACCGTCCCACTAACGCGGTTTCAGAGTTGATCTCATGGTAGGGCTTCCAGTCTGGCAGTTATGACACACTTGAGTTGTTTTTGTCTGCTTTTTTACTGCTGTGACCAGAAGAACTGACAAGAATAATTGGAGGAGGAAAAGCTTATTTGGGGCTCCTGGTTTCAGTGGCCTCAGTCCACAGATGGCTGATTCCATTCTTTGGGGCCTGAGGTGAGGTAGTTCATGGTGGAAGAGTATGGCAGAGGAAAGCAGCTAGGAATATGGTACCCAGAAACAGACTAAGCTCAGCTCACAAAATATGTATCCCAAAGATACACCCCCAATGACCCAACCCTACCTGCTTATATTTACCAGTTCTTCCCTATCAAAGGGTTTAATTTACTGATTGAATTAAGGGTTTCATAACCCATACAGTTCAGCTCTAAGCCTTCTTGCATATGATCTTTTGGGGGACAGCACATATTGAAACCATAACATGAGTCAAATATGTCATCCAAGTAGGTGGACTAAGAAAATGAAGTGTTATGAAAGAGAGAAGCACTCGGCAATGGGCTTGTGCACAGAGGACTTCCCAACATCTGAGAAGTGTGGAAGTTAATGGGGAAAGCCTGTGGTAGGGCTGGAGAAGTTCCAGAGGAGGAAGAAGCCAAGATGGTAGACAGCGAGAGTGAGGGTTGAGAGCAAGGTCGTAGGCAAGAGGCCACCTGCCTTTTGAGTTTACAGGAGGCTGCAGGCTACTTTATATGTTTGCATTTTCTTTGTTTCTTGAACAATGAGAAACTGTTAATGGATTTGAAGCAGTGAGCTTTGTGTGATCAGACTTTCATTTTGAGAAGATCTGTCTGGTGTAGGTTTAGAGAAGGGATCGAAGGGTACGGTGTGAATATTGACCAGTAGGCTTCTGCAGTAGCCAAGATGAGAGATGCAGGTGGTTTGGACCAGGGAGAGGGCTAGCTTTGTGGTACAGAGACAAGGATAAGTTGAAGACATAGATTTGATAGTCACTAAAGGATGACATTAAGGGGACTTTATGCTGAATTAGGTGTAGGGGGGAAGCTGAGAGAGAGTGGTAAATAGGATGACCTGGGATTCAACCTAGTGTACCTTGTTGAAAGTGGCACCATTCACAGAGAAAGGGTGCCCTGGAGGATGACCCCTAGTCATGGGTAGATGGAGAGCCCAGGGCCAGCTGCATATGGAGCCTGAAGCTCAGAACAGAGGCTTGGGCTAGGGATCCAGATTAGAGGATAAGTCAACCTGATGGGAATTACACCCATTGTTGTGGATAATGCATTTTTTCACACAGGAAGATAATGTGGAGCAAAGTAAGGAAAAGAACCAAAGCCTTGGCCTTCAGGAGCTACAATATCTCATAGGCGAAGAGAGGAACCAAGCTCAGGAAGTGTTTACTCAAATGTGTGATTGTGATAGTTTGTCATCTTCCTTTTGCCCATACCTCTGACATTTTCATACATGGATGATAATCCCTGTGGATAGTTATACAGGGTACATCTCTAAAATTTGGTCTGATATTTTTACACAGAGAGTCCTGAAACTTATGCAAAAACTTTGAAATTATATGCATGTGAATTGATGGGCAGGGGGAGACAAAGTTTTGGATTGTTATTTAATCATTCAAGTGACAGATGTAACAAAATCATAATAATAAAGGTCTGTTGTTTAGATCTAAAGTCTTGATTACTTCATACTCACATTACAATCAGTCTTTCTAGCTAGTGCCCATTACTTCCTGTTATATTGCACAACACAGAGTCTGGTTGTGCCTCTTTTAACCATGTTCAGATTAACCACCAGGTTCAGAAGAAACTGCTTGTGTTAATAACTTAGTGTACATAAAGTTCAAATGTACAGCTAATATCTGATTATTTATCATCAGTTAAATTCAAATGATAAATTATAATCATAATATCAGAATCAGCTCCATTTAATACAGTAAGATGTAGATTCTTTATGTTTTAGAATAAAAAAGATTGTATTACCTCAGTCAGTGAAAGGGATAATATTTATTAGGAATGTATTCTGGGCAAGGGCACTGGACTGTGCATGTTTTACAAAATCCAAATGTAGCTGAATTCAATAGTGCTGTCAAATGTACTTTTCTATGTGGAATGGAAAACCGAAACACTGATGATATTGAATAGAGCAGCATGCAAACATAGGCACATGTTTGGAAAGCTGGCAAAGTGTGTTATCAATATGGCTGAAAGTGCTAGTCTAGACCAAACAGAAGCATCTCAAAATAGTGATAGTGCCCAACTGTCTACGCCATATGTCAGTAGGATTTGTCCTGAAGATTTTACAACTGACTTCCTGGCCAGTACTTTTAGTATCATGTGGTAATAATGGAAGGAAAAGATTATTGACAAAAGATCCCAGACAGTCATGAATCTACGCATTAAATGAATGGGTTTTGCAGTGTAACTCCCATCTCAAGCCAGATTTGAAGAGACCCAGAAACTTTACCATGGCATACTGAGGGCCCTAAGCCAAATAAACATGGTGTTGTTCCCAATAAAGTAGTCTAAAAAACATCAACATAAGACTGGAAATGCAGTTTCAAACAATGTCTAGCTGCTGGGAATTGAAAGGAACAGCCAAGATTGCAAGATGTACTAAAAGGAGAAGCTCATTCTGGCAGAAGCTTAGAGCCTGCCAGAGGTCAGTGAGGCTCAGGATGCAAATTGCCTTCTCTGTAGAAGTGGCTGGCACTGTGAATCCAATTAAAATCCCAACATGTGCATATTGCATGGAGAACTGTAGGTTAGAATTGCAACCATGCATACTCATTTATTGTCTATTAACCATTAGTAGTTTCAACCTCAAAGAATATGGGATTTTATCCAGTACTGTTCTTACTAAGACTGCAGAAACTCACATTAATTCACTCTATCAGTATTTTGTTGGGTGCCTGCTACTATTGTAGGTACAGGAGTTATAGCTGAAAAGACAAACGGGAAGCCAGTGCTCCTGGAAGTTATACTCTATAGGGCACACATGCAAAAATAAGCACAAAGACCAGTAAATAAGATGCTTTTAGGGGATAACAGGAAAAGAAGACAAGCAATGAGATGAAGACTGAGTTGGGAGTGGATAGCAGGTCACTGAATGGTTGGTCAGAGAGGTCTTCTCTGAGATCATGATGTTGGATCAGGACTGAAAAATGATGCAGATCCAGTTGTATAATGCCCTGAAGGACAATCATTCCAGGAAATAAACAACTAGTATAAAAGTTCCAGGGTGAGGTTAAACCTAATATGGTTAAAGACTGGAAAGAAAAAACCATAGAAGGTCATGGCCAAGGAACAAGAACTGACTGAGGCTGGAGCGGTCAGGCCCACCTGGCCCATAATGATAATCTTCCCATGAATGTTTATCAAACTGAGCTGAACAAAGTGTAGTGTCCATTCAAGTAATGAAAGTCAATAGAAAAGTCTAAAATAGCTTAAAACATAAAGCATAATAATGTGTCAATTTCTTACATACTCTTTACCTCTAAAAATTACAGATCATTTTGCAAGTGGATAGATAACAAGCCTATTTTAGATCAGTTGTTGACACACAGCCCGATAACAGTGGTATGTGAGCCTCACACCAATAACAGCCTGGAAGAGTTAATATATATTTCTTATTGAAATTTTTTAAACAATGCTATTTTAATTTCTTCAATAAATCCTGAGTAGCCATATAACTTTGAGATTAGTATTTTGAGGGATGCAGAGAAAAATAGGTAGAAGTACTATAGCAATTAACTTGGCTCAAAAGCTCTCTCTGCTAAATCTGAGTCTTTGTGTTTCATGTTTTGGAATAGACTATTTGGTGCTAGGCTCTAAAATTATACACGTTCCTCCACTTACAGTGGTTCAGCTTGTGTTTTTTCAATTTTATAATTGTGTAAAAGCAATATGCTTTCAGTAGAAGCTATACTTTGAATTTGTCCTTTCTCCAGGCTAGCAATATGCAAGGTGACACTCAGTATTGGGCAGCCCCAGTGAGCCACAGCTCCTAGTCAGCCACCATGAGGGTAACAACCAATAGCTGATCTTCCACACAGTACCCTGATTGGTATAAGAGGGGTATTAAATACATTTGCAACTTCCAATATTTTTATGAAGGCTTTCTTGGGATATAACCCCATTCTAAGTCAAGGAGCATCTGAGCAAAGTTTGATCAATGCGATTCCCAGTACAGATGTGTTGTATGGCAAGCAGAATGATGAGCTGTATCTGCTTTATGTTGCTCCACCCTACTTAACACTATTTTCCAGTACTACAGTTGAAATGAGTAAGATTTTGACATACATTTGTGAGTTAAGAGTTTAGAAATATGAATGATCTAACTCAGTGATTCTCCACCGTAATTGTATATTCAAATGCCCTGGTGATCTAATGTCCAGCCCCTGTCCCTGGCCAATTAAGACAACTTTACAGGTTAGACGTGGGTGTTGGTATATTACAGAAATTTTCCCAAGTGATTCTAATGTGTATGTAAGGATGAAGACTACTCATCTATTCAAAGGAATAGAACAGTCAAAAGACTTTCATAGTTTCCTGTGTAGCCTTTAGGATAAAGTTGGTTAGATCTTAATCTTCTTAGACATTTTATTTTGTATCATATGGATACTGCTTTCATTATATACTTAGGTATCTGACTCTATGGTCCCAGAGGTTATTTGGTGGAGAAATCTTCCCTTCCCTCCTTTCATTTCTTTTTTCCTTCTTTCCTTATTTCAATCTTTGCCCCTTTGAAAACATATCTTCCTTCTAAAGTGTAATCCAGACATTAAGAACTTTTAAAATCTGTAAAGGAGGAAGGAAGAAGTAGGGGGTATCTCAATCCCTGACCTGAAATTATACTACAAAGCTGTAATATCAAAAACAGCATGATATTGGTATCAAAACAGAACCGAAGATCAGTGGAACAGAATAGAAGATCCTGAGACAAACCCCCATATCTTTAACTATTTGATATTTGATGAAGGGGGCAAAAGCATAGTGTGGAAGAATGATAGCCTGTTCAACAAATGGTGTTGGACAAACTGGACAGCCATGTGTAGACGACTGAAGCTGGATCCTCATCTTTCACCCTGCACAAAAATTAAATCAAAATGGGTCAAAGATCTGGATATTAAGCCAACAACTTTAAACTTACTAGAAAAAGAAGTAGGGTCAACACTACAGGACACAGGAGTCAGCAGCACCTTCCTCAACAAAACTCCCATGGCTCAAGCTGTAAAATCAAGAATAAATGAATGGGATGCAATTAAACTAAAAAGTTTTTGCACAGCTAAAGATCTAGTCAAGAGCATCAAGAGAGAACCTACAGAATGGGAGAAAACCTTTGCCTGCTACACCTCGGACAGAGGGCTAATATCCAGAATATACAAAGAACTAAAGAAACTAAACACCAAACTCACAAATAATCCAATCAATAAATGAGCTATGGATCTTAAAAGAAACTTCTCACCAGTGGAAGTCCAGAAAGCCCATAAATATATGAGAAAATGCTCTACATCATTAGTTATAAGGGAAATGCAAATCAAAACTTCAATGAAATACCACCTCACTCCTGTTAGAGTGGCAAAATGAAAAATTCTAACAACAACAGATGCTGGAGGGGCTGTGGGAAAAGAGGAACACTGTTACACTGCTGGTGGGACTGCAAACTGGTTCAGCCACTATGGAAAGCAGTGTGGAGAATCCTCAAAAAAATTAGGGCTTGAACCCCCTTATGACCCAACTATCCCACTTCTGGTATTTTCTCAAAAGAGTTAGAATCAGCATATTATAGAGATATGGGTTCATCAATGTTTATAGCAGCTCAATTTACTATAGCTAGACTATGGAACCAACCCAGATGCCCCTCACTCAAACGAGTGGATTCAAAAACTTTGGTAC